>JAOEHY010049221.1:0-24745 GCA_025447955.1 Psilopsiagon aurifrons
AAAAAAAAAACAACACAGCTCCACACCGGCTACCAAGAAGGAGAAAAACGACTGCTACTGCCGAACCCAGGACAGAAGATCTGCTCTCCCAGATCTTCCCAGGGGGAAGATCCTTTACCTAAAGTCTCTCATGTCCTCATGTCTCCTTTTTTCACAATGTATTTTGTGTGTAGATTATAGAAATGAAAATCTGAAGGCACTTCATTCACTGAAGAGTAGTGTCTAAATGGAAAGAGAAAAAAAAAGGGTTTTTTTTGGTGCATTGCCTGTTTTCCCATGCTTTCTTAATGTTTATTCTGATGTACATGTTTTAGGGGATGGAAATCATGGCCCTTTCCAAAATAGATGGTCCCTCCTCCTCAAATATATTCTAAAATTAAAGATAACTTCAAAAAAACCTGCAATTTTTGAAACATCTTATGATTTTCAGCCATGTTAACATCTTCTGTAAAGGTGGCTTTTTCTTTAAAGCTCCCGACTCTGAAGGTCTTTCATATTTCCTAGCCAAAAAAGATGATGCGAAGTGTGTTTAGAGGTGGTGCAGTTTTTGGACCAATTGTACTTTGCACAGGTCAGCAAATCCACCTGCGTGTACCAGCTCCTATTGAACTGTGGCCAGTGCTGGCAGCAGAGGTGAGGAAAGCAGTGATGGAGATAGCAGGAAAATGGGCTTTATCCACAGAGCATCACACGTGCTTGTGTCCTTATCTTCAACATTGCCAATACCTTAGAATGGGGACCTCAATTATCATAAGAGCTCATAAGATAATTGACTGTACAGATAAAACCAGCGAACAAATAGATCCAAAGCAAAAAGACAGAGAGGGAAGATGTCAACTATCAACTAGGAAAGCATCCAGTTATCTGCAGTCTTGCAGCAGTGCAGCCACTGCTGTTTCTGAAGCACAGCAAAAACAAACAGGAAACCACTAGAGCAACATTCAGGTGGTTGAGATGTTAACTGCAGCATTAATAGCTGTGTGAGTAGCAGAATCTGCAATGAGAGATAAGATACTCTAAGAAGTCCTGCAATCCATAAAAAGTAACATGTAAAAGTACTTCTGAGAGCTAGCAGACTTGATGATTCAGACAATGAAGCACCTAGTAAAACCACCTGACACAAAGGTGGGTCACATCTTTGGAGTGTGGAGTTCTGCCTCACAGTTTTACAGGAGATTTCAAAAATCATAAGGCTTGCTCTGGCAAAACAAATACACCTACTGACCAAATAGCTTGCAAATTGTACATCTAATGAGAATTTAAGGCCAACTGTTTCACAAAGCTAAGTGTGAGAATGAAGAGGTCTTCATTTGAATCTAGAGTGCTGCCAAAGCACCTTTTGTTCACAAGTGCTATCTAGAAGATTAAAGAATGAAGTTTGCATGTTACAAGGAGCAGCTAACCTTAGATTTCTCCTGAAATTCAGATGATGTAAGATTCTCCATCTGCTCAGATTTGCCCTGCTGTGAGACTCACTCTATTGCCTGAAACAGAGAGGCACTTGGTCCATCAGGTGGGCATCTCTTCTGGGAGACAAGGCTGCCTGCTAGGCTCAAGGCAAGGATATAGAGTAGTGTCCCACAGCCTGCCTTTCGTGCCATGTTACCCACCCTCACACACCCTCTCCCTCACTTTTTTCCTTCAGATAAATAAATTAAACATTAATCAGATCAGAGAGAATGTGATTCACATGCAAAATGTGGTGCTGGAATAAAAAAAAACCCATCCTGTTTTGCACTAATTATCATACTTAAAGCCTCATCCAAAGATTATTGCCAATAAGAGCAGTGCTTCATGGCCTTCAGCAGCCTGGACATTTGCTGCTGGAAAGCATTTGCTGTGTCTCCCTTGTTCTCTCACGTCTCTGAGATAGTACCAGTGCAGCCAGTTGGTCTGAGCAAGTGGCTTTGACGGGGAGCCGGAGATGGCAGCTAGGAGCCATCTGGGTGAATGGACATTAATAATGCCTCTAATGTCACAGGGTGATTAAGGCAGAGACAACACGCAGCCAAAATCACTGCTGTTGGGGATGTAGCAGCCACTGAAAATGAGATGAAGACTGTGCAAACCCAAGAGCATCACAGAGCTGCGGCCTCATACCCATCCCTTTCAGGGGCCTATGTTCTCTCTCCCAGGAAGATGCAAATTTGCACAGAGCTGGGTGGTGAAAATCAGTCTCTGGAAGATACTTCATTTTCTCCTGCAGATTACAAGGCATCTGCTTTACTCTGAAATGCTGCTAATATTGGCTATCTCAGCTGGCAAATGAGGGTGAGCTATCCATTAGCATGAGCCTTAGCCAGGGCTGAGGCTCTTCCCAGGCTCTCAGGCTTTTAGAGGTAATCAGCTCATTTTCGCCTGTAGACTTGCAAAGGGACTGCACAATCTTTCTATAGGCATCACAGACTGTCTTGGCTCTCTCACAGGCTGTGAAAAATGGAGCACAGAGCAAGCCCTGTGCATTTTAAACACCTGATGTAACAGCAGAATTCTTAAACTACTATGAATCTCATGGTGACTTTTTAAAACTAATTTACCAGCACTATCTATTCATAAAATAGCAGCTACCCTTCCATTGTAATTTCTAGGAATATGAAGAATATTCCTAGAATATATGCACTTTGAGGAAAAGAAGCAGAGAGATGCAGGTGAAAAAAACACATCAAAATGAAGTGGTTTTTATAATACACTGCAGCTCAGTTCACATCTGGTGACTGCTCACACAGAGCTGACAGCCACTCGCACCATTGCAGCCTGCATACCCCTGTGTAGCCTCAACAATGATACAGAAGGTGACTGTGTGGCACGTTTCCCAGCACAGTGCTTCCTGTGGGCATCCCCTTGAGCACAGGGCGCCAGCAACCTGCAGCACTGTTGGGGAATGGTTGTTAGAAAATGGACACAATGAGGCCATAGGCCAGTGGATGGAAGAGACCTGGCAGTAGTGAACCAAAGGCTTTTCTGCTGGACTGGAGGTTACTAACGGACGCGTAGGTGCAGAAGGACTGAGCAATTTGGCACAGAAAGTTGCGGAGACAAATATAACGAGAAGGAACTGATAACTGTAACCTTGAAGCGCAGCTGCAGGTCTTAATGAGCTTGGACTTGAGACAAGTGTGGAAAACAGCGAAGAAGAAGGTTTGGAAAACAACACAGAAGAAGAAACTGCAAGGGGGGGGTGTACTACAAGTGTGTTTCTGTATTGTAACCAATCATGTATTGACTAGTATGCAGAGGTAGCCAATCATGTACTGCTTAATGTAACCCATAAGAATATATAACTGGGACCCTCAGATGAAATAAACGAGCTTGATGTGTGATCATATTGATTGTCATCATTCTCCCACCACAGTAAGGGTCCTCGCCTACTGCACAGCACCATCACGTCTCTCTCTGGTTCCCAGACTTTAGAAACAGCTCATGCAGGGAAACAACCCTGCAGGCCCAATTCTGCCTCCTGATGGGTGGGAGGCAGGGAAAGACCCAGCTCCCTATGCCCGTCATAGGAACACAGTGCTGTGAGTCTGGTCTGCGACTAAGCTGCTGATCTGCTTGGGGATTGTGCATAAAGATCCTCATGGAACCTGCATCTCTCCACTGACTTTTGACCCCAGGAAGACCCCAGGCATGGCTCCTGATGCCTAGTGTTGGCTGAGACAAACTTCCTCCACCCTGGGAAAGTGGGAAGAATTTAGCTTTATGTGAGAAAATGTTGCCTGGAATCAAACAAGAGTCTCATGACCTCAATTGATAATGCCCTGCTGCAGGGACATGCCCAGTACCTCAGGGATGTTGGGGCACTGCTCCCCACCACCATGGCCATTCCCCTTCATCTCAGCACCCAGCACAGACCACATAAAGGTGATCAAAGCCTACAGCCACCAGCATCCTTTTACAAGTCACCTTTGCTCTCCCAGAGCATTTCCTGCCCACTATTGCCGGTATCGTTGTTTTCCCAGACTTCAGCAGCGTCTCATACCTCCCAGCAGCAGCAACACAGCTTGTGGCTCTCACACAGCTTCTACCACCCAGACCTATATGCTGGCTTCAGGAAGCATATCACTGGCACCCAGTCTGTGTCTAACCAGCTGTGTTACAAGGAGGGAGAGGTGCAATTCCTTATAGGTTCTCATTACTTCTTTTCCTTTCTTCACTGATTCTTCTCTGAGAAATGCCACCCATTTCCAGCCTGATTCTCTATTGATTTTGCACAGCCAGGCTGTCCCCTCCTAAAGAACTGCAGGAGCGAGGAGGGGGAGCAGGATCTAATCACACAGCTGTGCTGGCAGTGGCTCTGCATGTATCTGTGTGTGCAGGGGAAGGGGAGGGTGCAGCTGGCATCCTGCCTAATGCTAGACTGCTCCCAGCTTCATTCACATCTTTCTGCAAGTGCTCTGTGGTTAAACCCACAATTTTCACAACCTAAATCCCTTCACTGCAACTCTTAACACATCCTGGCCTCCAAGAGGTTTGCTACACTGCTAAATCATTGCTAGAAAAAGAGCTCTTCGCCTATTGTCATATTTGATCTGACCTCCTAAAGGCATTTCCTTGAGATGACCTGAAAACTTGTAAGGGCAGGAACCTTCTAAGATGTTTGTTAAGTGTAAAATACTGAGATTACTTAATGACACAATTACCTTTTCTCCTTTTCTGCTCAGATCCGTTCCAAGCTGCACCTATTGTATCAGCCTTTCACAGGTTCAGCCAAGCTGGTGCTATTTCACACCTGAAGCTGTCACATCCACAACATGTCAAGTGCAATCATCCAGTTAAGGGGAAACGTTTCTTCTAGACAATGCTGACAGGTGCCAAAGTCCCCTTAGGTTTGAAAATCAGCACTGTGTGTTCCTGCATTACACAAACCTCTGCCCTGACCTGCACCCTTGGTCTTCAGTTTGTGGGGTTGCCCAATCATCGTATGGGCTGCAGGGGAAACATGTCTCAGTTGTCTCACACAGCACAGCAGTAGCAGCAGCAATGGCCAAACTGCTTCTCTTCCATCTTTTACTACCATATAATTTGGGGGTTTTTGTTCCTTTCCAAGAGACTTTGACTATCTCATCATTTTTCACAGTATTTTTAATGCATCTTCCCAATTTCTCCTTCAGTTGTCTTGCACATGTCACAGCTCATATGGCTGGGGCTTGTTGTAATGCCATGTGTGTCTATCCATTTGTCTCCCTCAATCCCTGCAGGTTTTAGGGTGGTATTCCAGTATTTCTGAATTGTCTTCTCTTTGTACTGTAACATTTCATAAGAAAATTTGCTGGTGTTGAGACAGAGATGGCAATGAGTTAAACAGCTTCGTGTATTAGGGAGAGCAATGACAGCATATGAAGAGCCAAGTGTTCAGAAAGCCTTGGGATATGAAAAGCCGAAGAGGCATAGAAATGAGAGGCCTAAAGAGGAGTCAGTCCTTCCTTTGCTTTTGTAACACTATATATTGCTCTGCAGTGTCGCAGAGCACAAACATAAAATCATAGAATCAACTAAGTTGGAAAAGACCTTTAAGACCATCAAGTCCAACCATAACCCCAGCACTGCCAAGGCCACCATCAAACAGTGCCACTAAGGGCAAACTGATCTCTGATCAAGATCTCCTCTCATGACTGCCTCTCACAATGTCCACTCACAGCCATTCCTCATCTGCACCCCATAGCAGCCCACGCTGTGTGGCTGCCATCCTGACCCCTCATGGCCACACCTCATATCCCCTTAAGACCCCCCTTCATGGTCACCCCTCATGCCCCATGGCTGCCTGTGATCTCCCCTCACAATTGACCCTCATCATCATGCTGCCCCCTCTCTCCCCTCATGATCTCCCCTCATAATTGACCCTCATCCTCATGGCTGCCCCTCTCTCCCCTCATGATCTTCCTTCATGGCCGCTCCTCTTCTCTCCTCATGGTCTCCCCTCATGCCATCCCTCCTCTCCCCTCATGACTTTCCCTCATGGCTGCCCCTCCTCTCCCCTCATGATCTTTCCTCGAGGCCATACCTGCTCTTTCCTCACAATCTTACCTCATGGCTGTACCTCCTCTCTCCTCATGGTCTTCTCTCATGCCATCCCTCCTCTCCCCTCATGATTTTCCCTCATGGTCTTCCCTCATGGCTGCCCATGCTCTCCTTTCACAATCTTCCACCATGGCCTCTCATCTTCTCCCTTCACGATCTCCCCTCACTCCTCATGGGTGCCTGCCATGTCCCTCATGATCTTCCCTCATGGTCATCCCTGCTCTCCCCTCATGAAGCCTGAATGTGGTATGTTGTTAACAGCTAGTTCCCTGTGGAACTCCCCACTTATTGAGCACCTCTATACACCAATAAATACATGAAAAACACATGAAAATTCCACAATTTTCCAAATGGAATAAATGGTTTTCACTGGTAAACAAAGTCCAAAGCAGTTTGTTTTGGCTGGAAGCTTGTAAGCACTATCTGAGCAGAGGACACCTTCCAGATGAAGACGTCTTCCTGATCAGGCCTTGGCACTTCTTTTCCTTCTCATCCTGAGCTGCTCTCCTGCACTTCTCCACATACATTAGGCAAGGATTTCTTCGATGGCCCCTCACCAACCCATCATGGCTTGAAGCAGTCTCTTTGCCAATACTGATAGCAGCAGCACTTGCTCATAGGCTGAGCAAGGCAGATAAAGTGATACCTCCTGCATAATGTTGATCTCATGAAGGATCATCTCTTCTTAGGTGGCGAGAAGAGAGCAGAGGAGAGCCAGAAATGTCTTCTAAGCAAAAAGGGTTTTCATTATCTCACCAAGCCTCCAAGCCAAAGCGAAGCTTTCAAATCAGATGCTGCATGTTGTTACTCTGAATCTGTTTCAGCCCCGTAGCAGCAGAGGGCATAATTGAACCAAATCTGAATTTCCTGATCCTTCCTATTGCATTTTCTTCCTGTGAGAAAAAAAAACCCAAAAATTAGTTTGCAGGTGTAAGACAGAGAGACCCTCTCACCAACCCGCTCCAGACTCTACTTCCCATTAACAAATCAGTGTGTTTAAAATCAGTGCAGCCTCCTTCCCCTTCATATCAAATTTTGCTCTAATTTGGAGAGACCAACCATATCAACCCTTCAGAAATACCCTGTTCATCTTTTCTCCGCAACAGCTATGGAGAGGTCTTTTTAAAGCAATTTTAGACTATGTTTTGTGTAAAGAAGGAATAAGCACCAGTGCCTTCCATGAAAATAGCAGTTTTCTGCAGGAAGATCAGAAGTGGAGAACTGGCTTTCCTGCATACCTGGCCAGGGCAAAACCCTGCAGTGCTCTGATGCAGAGCCCTTCCTGCATCCTGGCTAGAGGCACAGGAGCCTGTGCTCACTCAACTGGTGCAAATTAAACATGCTGCCTTGAAACTAAGCTGCCTGCTCTGAACTGAGGCATGACTCTCTTCTGGATAAGAGTTTTGCAGGAAATTTTGGCAGGTTTCCATGAAAAAAGTGGGGTTTTTTGCTCTCTGCGTACAGGTAGGATCTCACTACACCATACTCTCAAACACAGGCTGCTGTGTTTACGAATCAACTCCAAGGAGCTGATGAGTGTCAAGAAGTGGCTCCTGACAGATATGAGAGCAGAAGGAAACACAAATCAAGGAGTGGGGAAATAGGTCATGTTGTTGCTATTTTTGTAAGCATACTATTGATTAACCACCAGACTCAGGCAGTGCTTAAACCAGGTGTGTGCTCATGTTCCCTCGACTTTTTAGTAATGCTTCATTAAAATAGTCAGAAAGAAAATACATTCCTGTATGAAACTCCCAGAGGCCTGAAAGCATGGCCAAGCTGAAGCTGGTCCTCAGCTCCTAGATTGTGGGCAGGAAAGTTTGAGGAAGTTGTCAGTGTATTTAGTGAATGAACCTCCCATTTTATTAAACTCAGCATAGCATTACTACAAATCATTGGACAGTGTGCAAATATTTGAATGGCATTTGTACAGAAAGTTCTAAAAATACTCCACTGTTATTTTGTGCTTAACTGCTTTTGAGACCAACAGGGTAGTACTGTAGGAAACAGGATTCTTAACAAATAACCAACAGTTATATTATGGTGAATGTGCCTCAAAATACATGCTTTGACGTTCAAATGATCAGCACGGGAACATCAAAAGAAGAGCCCCATGTCAAGCTGACAATAAACCCCTATCTGGGATCAGCCACGTGGGGCTGCAATGCAATGATTGGCATTAAGCCCTGCCCATAGCTTGGCGCAGGAAAGCGTGGGTTATAGTGGCACTGGCAATAATAAATATCTCCTTGAGCACAGTGCCAAGTCCTTCAAAGACAAGTTGCACTCCATGCCAGGCACTTGGGAATGTGCACTCTTGCACTGCTATCTTCTGTCCTTACAGAGCGCCCAACAAAACAATTCATCCTTCTCATTGTTGAGAAAGGTCTTCTGCAGATGTGTGCTGGCTTGCTGTGAGGAGGACATAGACTACTCCGAGAGCTGCACCTAACCAAGGCACTTGGAGAAACAGCCAAGCTTGGTGCTCCTCTCTATTGCTTTCCAATCCTGCTGTTAAGTGCCTCTGTCTGGAATTCCTTTAGTTTTCTGATCTATGGGATCTGATGGCCACTTTTGGAATATTTTAAAGGAGGAAAAGTGTTTGCAGGCAACTAAGGGAGCCCATCAGCACTGGCAGAGTCAAGACAGGCATGCATGGAGGTTTACAGAAATTCTTATGAAGTTCATATAATTTTTGGAGGTTTCCACTTGTATATTATTGAGATAGAGGTAGTAATATGATTCTATGAATATAGCCTTTTTCATTAAACACTCCAGAAGTCCTGTAAGTTCCCATTGGCAGAAGGTGCTATGAAGGTGGCTGAAACTTGCCCTCACTAAAGTTTTCTCCCTACAGACAGCCCCAGCAGACTGCGTGTACTGTCCTCAAAACCTTATAAGGCAGTCAGAGACCTGGGACCCATTCAGTGACCAGGAACCCAACAGCCCTTCCCCAGATAATGTGTTTGATAGCAGTTACCTTTCAAAATATCTTAATTACTGGGTCAGCCTCAGGAATGGTACCAAACAAATAACACTGTATACGAAATATCTAGAAAAATTCTTCGGTTTTGAAGCAATTTTGAAAGAGGGAATGGAAGAAGATTATTAAGTCTTTCTTTCAAGGGGGAAGCCCTCTGCTAGCTCTCTCAATCCCAGAGAAAATCAAAATGACTGAGGATGAAATGAATATGCATGTATGGATGCTGCATTTCACTGATAAGCGCCTCTACAGTTCTGCTGGCAGCACCATCCCTCCTCTTGGGCTCCCTGCATCCCTCCTGCCAATGAGAAAAGGAGAAGGAGGAGGAATGCAAGGAGGAAGGAGCAGAGCCAGCAGCACTATCTCTGGGGCTTTGGCTTTCAGAACCCGCTCAGCACTTCTCTTGTAACTGGATGCAAACACAAGCAGTGCTCACCCCTCTGCAGAGGTTTTCCCCTCTCAATCCCAAGCTCTGAAGGGAGGGGAGGTACAGAGAGACCTGCAGAACAAAGCTGCAAACACAATAGGCATCTGCAGGCCCTACAGTGTCCTTGTCACCTGGGGATGGAGCTGAGGGGTCTGCAAAAGACACTCACTCTGCCCTGTCAGCTTCAGCAATCTCACTGTCCAACCAAACAAAGAAAGTAAACCCACCAAATATTGTTCTTTTGTACTTAATCTACAAATGCTTTTTTTTGCCAGTTATCCTAATTTCCCACCACCCAGTGCTGGCAAACTGCTGAGAGCCTGCTTGTTGGACATGCAGCCCCAAAGCTTTCAGGTCTCAGCATCACTCAGAGGTAGGGCAAAGTGAGGTGATGTACCATGCCATGCTGTGCTGTGCCATGCTGCCTTTCACCACCTATGTCACCTACTGAGGCAAGGAGCTATGCTCTGAGCTGAGCAGGTCCCATGGGTGCTGTGCTGCTTGTGGCTGGGGTTGCTGGGTGAGGTGCTTCCCTTGAGCACACCCTTGGTTTTGCTTAGCTGAAGCAGCTTAGCTCTCATAGACCTCTCTCATATGCCCTATACTCCCACTTAGAGATCACAGAATGGTTTGGGTGGGAAAGGACCTTAAAGTCATCAAGTTCCAACCCCCTGCCATGGCCAGGGACACCTCAACCTAAACCATGTTGGCCAAGGCTCTGTCCAGCCTGGCCTTGGACACTGGGAGGGATGGATCATTCACCACTTCTCTGGGCTGCCTGTTCCAGTGCTTCACCACCTGCACAGTAAAGAACTTCTTCCTAATATACTACCCAAACTTCCCCCCATTATGAAGCAGACAGATTGAGGTCCAGTTACGCTGCCTGAATGCTAATGCCAAACCAAAGTGGGTCTTTTTAAATCAGAGCCATGGCCCAGACTGTCACACAACTGCCAACAGCATCTATGCACTGTGTGAGAAACTGGAGTGCTATGGCACTGGTACAGCTAAGGGAAATACCTGACAAAGAAAACCCCTATGACATCTCATTTTAAAGCTCACAAATATGCTCTAATAAACCATCTACAAGAATGCAGCACTGGAATTGTTCCTCCCCCACCTCTAGTAGGCAGGATGCAGAATCTAAACAAGCTCATCCTTGGGATTCTGCAGTAGCTGCATTTTCAACTACATTTGCACTTAGGACTTCTTTGATACTGGGGCTCACCAGTGCCCAGTTACATCCGTGTTAGCTTTAACAGAAACATTCTGCTGCTACATCCTTGGATTTCATTTCCTTGATCCATACTTCATGTCTCTCAGTCTGTTAGCAGTAGATATATGGAGAGCAATCACTTCCAAATAATAAGCCGCCCACTTCTAGCAGAAGTGCTCATTAAGTGCTTTGATTGTACCTGGTGCTTTGATGGTAATAAACTACATCTCATATTTATTCCTCAGTGGTCATATATTCTCTGTGGTGAAAATGCCTCCAGCTTTCTTTCCTTGCTAAACTCCATTAGCATGCACTGTTTGCAGAGGCTGTTAATACATGAAATAGGCTTAAGCATGGGATCTTAGAGGAACAGCCCCTTTCCCATCACTGTTGTTCTAAAAGATGCTGGTTTCTCACTTTTATCCAGCTTTTTGAAACCATCGTCCAGTTTTCACACCAGTCCATTTTTAACTATCATAATCAGTCTCCCCCGGGGACACCATCAGCAAACAACTTGAGGATTTGCAAGCCTCCTTAAGCCTGCCACATTTCTCTTGGTTTACAAATCAACTGTTGTATTTGACTGAATGAGATGACAACCCCTTCAATGCCTCTTTTCTCCAGATCCTTGGAGGCTTCAGCACAATTCACTGTTGAGTAGTTCAAGGTAATAAACTTCAGAGGAAGCAATTAGAAGTGCTTGCCTGCAAGTAGCTGTGATCATGTGAAGGAGGAAAAATCCTTTGTTCAGCCCATGCCTAGCAAGTCATGGTGCCTTGGTCCAAAGGTGCTATTGCCATCCTGTCTCATTCTTCCCATGGACTGCGAATGAGCTACTTCTCCGTGTTTATCACACCAAGATGGTTCTGGTGTTATAAAAAGAGCTCTATGTTTAAGCTCATATTCAGAGTTGATGCAGTTTAGCACCACTCCTTTGCTTGCCAGCATACAGCATGTTTGCACAATAAAAAGAAGTTTCTTTACAGACAATGAAGTATTAAGATTGTGATGTTAGCCCAGTTGGGTGGTATATCACCAAGTGATGCCAAGTAATGAATGAAAGCTTGAAGCCCTCATCCTCAACCAGACCATGGGTACTGCAGAGCAGGTAACTCAGGAGCATGGAAAGGCTAAAAGAGCATGCAAAATCAGTCCCTCTCCCAAAGCATATACACTCCACCTGTGCACAGACATTGGTCTGATTTCTCTCTTCCTTCAGGTTGTCTGATGGCTATTCTTCATTAATGCATCAGACGACTGTCATATACTTACCCATTCAGCCAAGGAGATTCTAAATTAGAGCATAGGTAATGAAATAGTGACTTTTTATTGAGTATGTCTGAGCCTCAGACTCAGGCACCAGCTCAGACGGAGGTACTTCCAAGTGCTGTTGTACCTTTTCTGCAGCATGTTTATCTCCTTCAACAGAAAATGAAGGATGGAAAGAACTCAAAGTGCTTCTAAATTGTGAAAATATGCCCCAAATCTTCCTGATACTTAGGAGTTGGTACTAGAATGGCAGAAAGCAGCCTAAGAGTGTCATCTCAAACCTCAAGGTGCAAAAACCATGGTTCTACTGGGAATTAGAGCAGAAGTGGAGCCCCATTCCCTGAGTGGCTTTCCTGGGCCACCCGGGCACAGCTGTACAAGGCTTGGGGTTGGATGCTCTCGTTTTCATCCACACTTGACTCTCACAGCTTTCTTTATCTTAGTAGTAGCAAGCATAAAGCCATAAAAATGGATGGCTTGTGTTCAGCTCAGCTGATACCCTGTGACTCCACAGTAGTTTGATTCAGCAGCAGTCCCAGCATTTATATTTACAAGCTATGATTTCCTGATACCTTGTACCCCACCATATGTCCCAGTCCCTTGCCATCTTAGCAGCTCTCAAAGAGTCACTTCTTGATTTTTCTACATACCTTTTCAACTGGAGGACTCCAAACTGGATGTTTTACAACAGACGCATTGTGGGTAAGGGAGAAAATAGCTTCCCTTGATGTGGCAAGGCTTTCATGGAAGCTCTTAGACATACTTAGCAAGTAAAGTTAGAAAAACATATTCCTCTGTCTTATTTGGAGAAGTCAATTCCATGCATGCACGTTTTGTGACCTGTTAGAAAGAGCGAGATGCTCATTGTTGTTAGCTGCGGGATCAGTACCACTGTCTTCTTTCTTGGCCAAGCAGAGGGCTACACAGAGTAGCCGTGTGTAGTAGCCATGACTTAGTGCAGGAGGAGGGAAAGCAAGCGCATTTGGGAAGAGACGACAAGCCCCTGGTGTGCTGGGAGTCGCTTTCGCAAAAGGAGACATCCGGCCCCATCAAGTGGCAGCTCGTCAAACTGCAGGAAAACACCGCTCAATCAGTTGTACTCGAGGAATAAATATTTCCCTATTTCATCTTCCTTCTGCCTGGCATAGTCAAAGTTACCCATCTTATGCTCTTTTGAAAATAAAAAGGGTGCGGTCATTTTTAGCAGCACCTATTTAAATGATTAAATTACTAAAGGGGAAGCTTAGAAGTGGTCACTTTCTTTGCAATAATAAGTTTAATTAATTTAAGAAGTACTGATGTTATTTTTCCAAAATAGCACTATTTATAATAGCTGTTCCTCACTGGAAGTGTTGTCAGGTTTGTAAGTTTCTAATTTAATATATTATTATTCAGTATAATTAATATGCACTGATTTAGTGTGATGCTTAGAAATGTAGCTAAGATTACAGTATGTGTCTGTGCCTCACACATGAGTGTACAAATACCCTATGTTCTGCATAAGAGGGTCATAAGTGATACACCTATGGTGAAAGGCAGTGTGATTGGTTTTAGCTCCAGCCACAGCTGCAAAACACCCAATTCCCTGACCCTTACTTACCTGAGTACAAACCAGGCAGGGGTCCAAGTGCAACCTTGCAAACACAGTTCCCCACAATTGGAAGCTTAGTACAAAGTGAATTTTTGATTATTAGATGTACTACCTATCACATGAATTACAGGCTTAGAAACCCCAAGTGTCTATTTCAGCACTTAAATGTTTCACAGCAGTAAATGAATATGAAATGATGCTGTTACTGGCATAGAAGTGTTGTCTGGGATTACAAATCCTAGGGCTTACATTGAATCAACATGTAGTTGAGATGCTTGATGTCCTGATTACTAATGCTGCCTGCACAGGCAGGGAAGAGTAAAGAACAGGCTCTGCTGTTAGCAAATCCCTGCATTCCCTCTCAGCCCCCTTTAAAGTACACTCAAGAAAGCTTCATAGGGCAGAAAGTCATGAGGCTCTTGCACAAGAGAAACGGGACCAACAGCCCTTGCTGTGGCTCATAAGCAGTGTTCTCTTCTCAATGTTCTGATCTGTCAGCAAGGAAAAGGGTCCTTAGCATGGCTAGAAGGAGCCTATCCAGCTGGGAAAGTAGCTCAATCTAAAGCTAGAGACGCCTGGTTTAAATTCAACCAACCTGAGAGCATTAGTGACTGCCATCATTTACTCGGTATCTTCCCTTCAGTTAGGTACTTCCCTTCTCAAGTACCTGTGAATAGCTTTGAAAGCAATTCTGTGATAGAGTCTAGTAATTCTTTTCTCTCCTCCTCACTTTTGTTATGTTAATTTCAGGAAACATTAATCTAATATCCACTTCTGTGCAAATGATCTCAGACACCTGAAGAAACTATGAGTTGATTTGCATCTACCTCAGCATAAAGTATCCCACAAGAAAAAACCTACAACTCTGCTAAAAAAAAAAAAAAAATGTTAATTCACTTTTGATGAATATTGATCATAACATCCTTGCTGCTTCTGAATTCAGAGCACAACTTTTCTGATGGATCACAAGCCTGGAAAGCCACCATGCCAGCCATGCCAGTCCTTTTAGGGCTCTTTCCATTGCCTTGGCGCCAGCAGCATTTGCTGGCCAGGGATTTAATAGAGGGCCAAAAGAGAGCAGGCCTGAAAGTGATGCAGGCTCCAGCAATCTCCATTGAAATTCAATATAATTCCAATAATCTGCTAAAAGGTCACTGAATAAAGAGTAATTCAACACACAGTCTATAGCAAGATGATAGCGTTACTGGCACACAGCCTATTTGCTCTCACAGATAACTTGCTAAGTGAGGCCATTTTCCCTGAAAGACAAAAAGCTTGGGCTAGAAACACAGTCCTCTCACTGGGAGCTGGGATTTTTAGTTTTATTTCATGTTAGAGGATTTCTAATGCCCCCAAGGCACACAGCTGGATCCTGGAAAGAGAAAACGAACGGAGAGTATTCCTAGCATGGTCCCATGCAACTGAAATAGCAGCCAAAAACCAATAGCATCACTGGGGAAAGCACTTGCCTGGAGGGAGGAAGCAGGGCTCCTGTTTCTGGGTGCATTTGGGCAAGAGGGAAGGTGTTCAGAGGGTGCTGTGACTGGATGCCTCCTTTCTGCACTGCCTACAGTCAGCAACTCTGCCAAGTGCTTGCACCAAGTCATGTCCCAAGCAGGTGCCTAATGCTCTCAGCATATCCACCTAGCCAGGGTGTCTCTCCAAGCTGTCCCCCAGTGTCTTCACAACTGGAGAGCCTGGTGATGGGACCGGCACCACCTCAACACAAGATTGTGCCTCTTGCAGCATCACCACCTGGGGTGATGCATCCTCCAACACAGGGGATTGCAGTTGTTCTCCAGCCCAGCCAAGGCTGACTGGCTTGTGTAAGACATTTGGGGTCACATTCTTAGCCAGCATCAAGGACCTTCATTCCCGAGGTCAGTTCTTGAACAAGGACCCAGTTCAGTCTGAGAAAACAGCAGAGTTTTGTATTGAGGCAGGAGAAAATATGCAACTGCTGCTTCACACTAACAAGCCCACTGTTCTTTACATTCCCAAGGATCTCAGACAAAACCTCTGATCTACTGTAATAAATAGAGCATGAAAATCAGGTTTGGGCTTCAATTTTATCCATGACGTTAGCTCTGCTTTCCTTTTTTTCTCCTGCAGGGTGAAGTCCTAATGAAAAATTGCAAAAGACAGTGCTGATAATCTGGGTATTATTTTTCCCTTCCTTTCTTTCAAACCTGAGTAAGGTAGATTTCAGCAAGAATGGATTTACAGCTCAGAGCTTTCCAGCAAGCCCTTACTGTGCTGCTGGGTAAGCCACTGCAGCATTGGCATCTCCTAACAGCAGGGTCTTCCCAGCTCCCAGCAAGGATCAGCCTAACTTCAAACTTCTCACCTCCTCCTGCAGAGAAATGACTGATAAAGAAGTAAAATAAAATAAATCCATTGTTTTCCTACCAAGCTGGCCCGCTTTCTAAAAATGGAAGGGTTGCATCGCAATTACCCGCTTGTGCTATTTTTTACAGGGGTTCTGTGGCCTGGGAGAGCACTGATATTAGAAACTCGAAGCTTGGATCACTCACCTAGAGCACAGGACATATCTCCTGCCCCTTTCACATCATCACAAAGCAAGGTTGTTTACAGCCTTTTATTTCCAGGCATACCCACCACGGGCATCTAGTCTGGGAGGCAGTTTGCTAGAGAGCTCCTGGCTTTGGAACATGCTGGGAGCATCCTTGAACATACTCAGCTGCTCAGAAGTGAAGTTGGGATAAAGTCATAGTCAGGTTTACCCAAAGCTGTGAAAAGCCTGATGGACTCATTTCGTTGGGTATTTTACTGTGCTCACTCATCAAAAGCAAAGTATGGCAGAGAGGCATCTCACTCTTGAAAGGAACTGGCACGAGCGCGGGTGGGAACAGAGCTCATGGCTCCCATCAGGTTATCAATCATCCCTCCGTGACATGGCTATTGGTGCCACTCAAGTCACTGCTTGACTGAGCATCCTGTGATTGCCAGAAAACCACATGGCCCAAGCAGCTGCTGAGCAGTCAGCCAAGGAAATCCTGGGGATGGTGAGGGGAGAAGCAAAACCTTCAGCCACTTCTCCTGATTCAGAGAGCAACTAAATCTAAATTTGATGGTAGGCTTGGTTATTATTTAACTGATGTAGGGGGTTGATTCAGGTTGAATGGCTGCTGAATTCAACCCCAGCAGAAAGATTCCCTAAGCTCTGCTGAGGCAGAGAAGGATGGTTTCCTGAAGGGCAAAGTGCTGTGGGACAGTTTGTGTAAACCAAGGCAAGGTCCTGGCTTTGCAAAGTGATTTGTTGTAGAGATCAGAGTCATCTTCTAATTCAGAAGGCGAGAATTCGTGGCATTACTTAAATATTGCATGATGATGAATTAATAGTGTCTGGATTGTAAACCACTCCCTGGCTTGGCAGAAGTACCCCCTTTGATGCTCATCTAAAGAAAGAAAGATTACTTTCCAGAAATACATAAGCAGCAGTTCCTTTGCATCACAAAAGTCTCCTATTGCTCCTATAACATTTTCCAGATGATTGTTTTGGAACACCATGCAGGATCAAGGTCTCTGTGAAATTGCACGGTCCATTTGCTACCTACAGTCCCATTAGTTCTCCTTTCAGCTCTGCTTTCTGTGGGAAACCTTGCCTGTTGCTAATTCTACTGACCTCCCAAAAGGCTTTGAGGTCCAATGATGGCAAATGGTGTATAAGAGCATGATGTTATTGCAATTAGCCAGAGTCATTAAGTGCATCATGGCAGGTAATGAGTATATGTCATATGTCTGGACAATAATTCAACAGCTTAAGAGTGTTGAAAAAGCATTTGTGTTTTCAAAATGCCTTGGGTTTTAAAGGGGGGAATGAGGCCACAGCAGCTTTTCACAGAGGAGCCACATGAGGGGGAGATTGACAGATGCCAAGGCTGTGGGAAAGGACAGACCTAACCTAGCATCCCCCTTCACCCCTGCTGTTTAACACCCTTTACATTCAGACCATTCAAGTGAAGGCTGTCTTACAGTGAGATTTTACCCTGGAGGTAGACCTTAGGCAACGAAACCAGCCACCCTGGTTGGGAAGTCACCGTGGGAGGGTGGCAGAGGACCCATGTCTTGAACATGCCCATGCGTGCCCAGCCTCCACAACAAGCCAGATTCCTGTAAGTTCCAGGACTGAACCATGACGTGAAGCACCCTCAGCTCCTGCTGCCATCAGAAGAGTCCCTGATGGCTTCTCTATCATGGCATTGTGTGTCTCACATCAGTAGCAGGAAACCCTCCTCTCTTTAGCTGTTCTGTCCGGGTTGATTTAAACAGCAAATGTACAGCTTGAGTGTGAATCAACATCGTGATTCATCCTTCTTACAATGTATTGTTTCACTGTGATTAAACAGCTATTCTGTAAGACATGAACTTCATTTAAGTCTACATGGTTTATTTGGGTTTGGGAATACAGATGCGGTCCTGTTCAGACTGCCATGCCCAGGAGCCAGTGACAGCATATAAAAATAGCTTATGCTGTCAGCATAGCTTTTTCTTATTTGTATTCTGAGTATCATCACTTTGGCAAGCACAGGAAGCTCTTCTTGTTTGCATTTTATTTTGCCTACAGAAAATTTACAGTTCAAATGACTTCTCTATGCTTCATCAGACTAATCGGATGACAAATTGCTTGAGCTACAGAGAAGAGACCTCAGACAACAGAAAATTGTAATAGAAGACAAAATTAAATGCCTGCTTTTGGTAGGAGCAAAGGTTTTGCTTCTTACCAATCTGTTTTCATTTTTCCCTTCTATGTTAAAGCAAAGTTTTGTCAAACAGAAATCAGATTATTTAACCTGATTACAAGGATCTAGAGGCTTGACATCATTGTTTTCTTCAGTGACACAAAGCCTCAGAAATGCCTCCCAAAAGAAAAACCTATGTACTCCACTCATGCTCCACTTCCTACTTCTATTGAAGCCTCATAAAGCATCCAGAGAGAGGCTTATTTTTTCCTCATTTTATTTATATTGGTTTTTATGGCTTGCTGCTATCCAGAAAGAGCAGTAACAAATACCCAAAGATATGTCCCTTTTTCAGAAGGGAACAGGGAGCTGAGATGGATTTTCTCTTCCTTGTCATGCTGGCTGACCTTGCCTGGAGTGACACAGAGCAAAAGCAATGAAGATACATTGCCCTAGTTTTCAATAAGAGCCTTAACACATACTAAATGTCAGGTTTTGAGCTCTGAACTGCCCTTGAAAGTAAGTTTGGTCTTAAATTTAGATGAAGTATTAGTTTCTGTGCAAGGATTCTTTTCTGGGCTGGCAATTCACAGGCAGAACTGTGGCACCATCTTCTGGATGACTCTTTAGACAAAAAATAACCCACCTAAAGAGAAGATGTTTTTTTATCATCCTTAACAAAGAGAGCAGCTTGAATATTCATTGACTATGCACTCCTGATTGCAGCAGGCTTTAAATCATTTAATTATGCACCCATTTTGGAAACACTAAGAGCTAGTCAACCTCTTGATTGCTGAGTATTGGTGTGAGAGAATACAGATTTTGCTTCTGAAAGGATATTTCCACCCACAGAGTGGTAACAAGAAGTCCCCCATGTATTAAACACAGGGGCATAACTGTGCCCTGTTGTGAGGTCATGAGCTCAGGCTGTTCTTTAGTGAAACAGCATGAGTTATTCTGCCTCACACTGTTAACCATTGAAAGTTTGCAGTTTTTAAGAGGAAAATTGAAGAAAGAGGTGCAAAAGAAGGCTTGAAAAGTAGCCTGGGTGTGCCTGTAAGTGTAATGCACAGCCCAAGACACCTGCTATAGCCTAACACAGAACTAAGGAATTAGAAATGTTTACAGACTTCTCATAAGCATGGCTTTCCTGAACACCGATTTTAGAACAGTAATTGCAGCAAAACCCATAAGGCATGCAGCTATCTGATAGCAAGCAGCTCCTTGGCACCAGGGCATTTTGGGAAAAGATGCTGATGCACAGCAGCTCTGCTACCCCTCAGCTGCCAGCTCTGTGCATCCTCCCAGTGCAAGTGAGTTTCAAAAAGCATTTTTTACTCATGTACTTGTGTATTTTCAGGTGTTATTTTCAGATGGTGGTGACCACTGAAAACTCTGTAACAGGTGAGATTACCTGTTTCATTCCACTTATGGAGTGTGGGTCATCCATCAGGTCAGTTTTTGCTTTAGTTCTTGTGACACTCGGACATCTTCTGCTTGAGTAAAATAAAGAGCTGTTTTGATTCTCTTTTGGCTGAAGACAAGGGACTGCGGGCTGCAGAGGCTTCTCACCTCTGCTGAGTTTTCCTTTGCTGGTTACACACTGACATAGGGGGGCTGCAAGTTTCCCTCCTTCTGCTGCCTCCCTCAGGTACCACATCCAGAGCCCTCAACAAGTACTCACTGGGACAAGTGTATAAATCTTGTGTGAAAGGAAAACCCAAATACCCAAACTACACTTGAGGCTGACAGTTGATAAATTCCCCTCAGCCTCACACAACATATGATGCTCTGCCCCTCCTGCCTCAGGCGAGTACCGGTGCTGCTTTTCTTTGTGATGCAAGTTTTTCAGGGTATATTCACTTGCACTATCAGTTCTCATTCTTAAATCCAGAGTACAAAAGCATCATCCCATCTAAAGGATCCTTTTGTTTTCTCTGTGCTCCAAACCATGCTCTGTGCATTGGGAAGCACAAACAACACAGGTAGCTCCCATCCAAATGAAATCAGAGAGCCTTAACTGTTTGTGCTCTATTGGGCTCTGACTTTTCATAGCTCTCATATGTTATATTTTATCACTGTAATCATGCCATTTATCTTGGATGAGTGATAACTGTGGGCTGTTTTTCATAGTTCTAGATCATGACATACAGAATCAGTCCAAAGGAGCTTCACGACTGGTGTAACCTGACATTTACACAATGAGACTGAGCTGCTCATTCATGTGTGGAGACCAGCTACAGTTCCCAGAACCAGCAGCACATTGTGACACCAGATGAGATTTCTGGGGGTAAGAGCACTGTATCTATAAGCATAAGAGACAACTTAGGTTGTCTTCTTCAATGGCAGCTTGAGGATGCAGTATATTGCCTGAAACACCCAGTGCTCCATCCCCGACAGTTTTCAAGGCCAGGATGGACATAGCTTGAAGCAACCTGGTCTAGTGAAAGGAGGTTGGAACTATATGAGCTTTAAGTTCCCTTCCAACCCAAACCACTCTGTGATTCTATGGTTCTATTAAATAATGCAGGGGATCAGAGACACAACCCTGCCCCCAGTAAATTCATGGGACTCCTGTTGCCACCAGCAATAGTTTCGCTGCTCACTCACACGCTTCTGCAGCATACAACACTCCAGCCCTGCTGAAATTAGCAGCTACATCTGCCCAGCTCACCCTGGTACTACAAGCAGGACCCAGCCACCCAGCACTGACTGCACAGCCCTGGTTTTGTTGCAGAAAGGAGCTCCTGGAACTGCTCTGAGCTGCCCATGGGTCACTGCATGTCATTTACCCTGCACCACTACTAATCCTATCAGCAGTGGTTTCTTCATTCGAATGTCCAGTAATTGAAAGCACTGGGAATTTTGGCTTGCGTGCTGGGTTATAGAAAAATATTATGGCTGGGTATTAAACTCCTGCTGTGAAACACAACATATGCCAGAGGAGAATATCAGATATTCCCGCTCCTTTCCCTCTGAGGTTATACATGGTCAAGGTACAGCAGGGGTGAGAGGAGAATGGGCAAAGGCTGCCTCTCTTAGCTGGCCCAATAGGTGTGAACTTTAAGGGAAAAGCTACTGCTTAGACCTCTGTTCAATCTCCCCAAAATTAAACTCTTGCTGTATGGTGGAGCACAGACTTCTGTTCTTTTCCCTCAGCTCAAAATTAAAGTCAAGCTGTGTGATGCAGCACAGATGTCTGCTCCATTCCTCTCTCCACCAAATTAAAGTCTACCTCCACAAAATAGCTCCAAAAAGAGTTTTTCATGCCATTGCTATAAAATTTATTAAGGAAAGAATATGCATAATGTGATTAGGGAGTCTATGCAATGAAAGATGATGTATACTTTGGCCACTTATTAACCCTGGTGTTATTCTGATGTCTTTCTATGTCTGGAACTGAAGCAAAAGAAAAGCTCATTTGGCATGCAAGTGGTTTGCTCTTCAAAGGCTCCAAAGAATATGGGTCCAGTTGCCATGCTCTTGAGTAAAAACGGAACTAGGGTGCGCAAACGACATGCAAATATACTTGAAATGTCCAATTCTTGATGATATCTAGTCATGTTTGATCACCTTTTCTTTTTTGCCTTTCTCACAAAATGTGTGACAGGGTCTCACTGAGCAAATGTTTAGGAAGGAACTTTTATCTGTGCAAATTCAAGGCCTCCTGCACAAGTGAGTGTATTCTGATTTGTGCTAGAAGTGCTTCCAGAACCATCTTTTCCCCCTCAGCAGCTACTCAATTACCTATGGCAAATGCAGCTTAAGAAAATCAAACATCAGATCTGCAGAACATCTTGTATGTACTTAGTTTTGTTGGTAAACTTTTCAAACAAAGCATTTTTGTTCTACATTCCTACAGCTCCTAGCACATGACCAAGACTGTAACCTGCTCTTCAATACAAGTAATAAATCCCAGCGCTGTTTCACTTGGAGTTAAACACAATCAGTTTTGAAATCCATATCCTTAAGCAGAGCCAGGCAGCTTTTTCCTTTATTCAGGAAGAAAAGATTAATTGCCCAGATAGTGGCTTTGGGCAGTATGAAACTCATTTGCTCACGTCCTTTGAGAGAGGCAGTGATGCACCTGGAAAGAGCGCAGGGTGGTTCGCTGCTGTTGGAAGGTCTGTTAATAGGAGAAAATAGTTTTGTGTGTAGTTAGACTTTGGCCAGCACCAGAGCTAGGGATGGTAGATGAAATACAATGTTCATATTTGCTGAGACAGTAAAAGAGGCTGTTTTATGATCCAGTGTGATCATAGAATTATAGAACGGTTTGGGTTGGAAAGGACCATAAGATCATCCAGTTCCAACCCCCTGCCATGGGCAGGGATGCCTTCCACTACAGCAGGTTGCCCAAAGCCCTGTCCAATCTGGCCTTGAACACTTCTTATGATCTATTCACAAGCCTTGCAGTGCTTGGGGGTTACCCTGGAGATGTGGTGGCTGAGGAACAATTTCAGGCTTTTTTTTTTTTGACAAAATGAAAAATGTCACCTTTCAAAACTGCAAAAAATCTTGATTCCTGTGTATCCTGAATTCAATTGTGAAGAATCCTAACTTTATTTTAGCAAAACATGCTTTAAGGTGCCAGGCCTGTGCTTATGAGCAACAAAACTGAGCTCCTGAAAAACAAGGTGGACAAACAAGAAACAATAACAAGGATCCTCATACTGAAGCAAAGGTAAGTGCAGGAGCCCAATAAAAGGTACAGGCAGTCATACCCACACGATTTGAGAGCCGACAGCGGCTGCAGAAAGTGACATCTGGTCTGGGATAATCTGCCTTCCCATGCAGTGGTTTTATGCGAGAGAAACACCACTGATCTCGGAGGACTTGTTCCAGATTTAGCTTTGTGGGGGATCAGAATGAAACCAGCTGCAGCTGCTCCAGGCTGCCAGCCCTGAAGCGCTGAGCAGCCCTGGGTTGGTGTGGCAGCATCCTCCAGGCCAGGGGTCCCCTGGGAGGCCCTGGGTACTGCAGGAGCAGGAATGCTGGATGGTTTCAGTGCCTTACACTGCATTGGAATGGATGCAGCTAGGAAAGGACTTTCTGCTGGTTAAAGAACCATACCCAGGTAGACATTTGGCTTATCTCAACTTCTTGATGCACATCCCAGCTCTGAAGCAGAAAAAGTGCTGGAAATGGCCTACAGGAAGGGTGGTGAGTTGACCACCTGGAGCTGGTGCTCAAGCAGTTTGAAAGTGATTCTCTCTGGAGCTCCCATCACTGCTATAAAGTGTTTGCCTGACAGCTTTCTCCCCACCCCAATCCTTTCATGGGTGTTTGGACACTGGTATTTTTATCTGCTCTTTGCCATCCCAAACCCACTAAGAATTTCAAAGCCAGAGGTGAAAGAAAGCCCCCTTTCTGCCCTGCAGGGTATGGCCATGCAACAGAGAAATGGAGATGATAATTAGGATGTGTTGCCAGGGATGTCAAGGCAGTATGGTGGCAGTGTAGGGGAAGTTTGACTAAAAATATCCACCATGACAAATTGCATAATAAAACAAAAAGCCAATTAACATCTATATAATATTTAGACTTCCCTGATTTGCACTTTGAACATTGCATTTTTTTTTCCAAGCTCAGATTAATGTGTAAATAAGCATATAATAGAGCCATTATTTGCAAAAAGTTATTATTATCATCATGGAATCCAAGCTGGTTTTTCTTTTTGATGCATTTTAGGTAAGGGGACTGATTCTTACTCATTCTTTATACTGTGCCAGCAAATTGCCCTCACTTTCAGGCACCTTTTGCTTCCCTAAAAATGTGTAAAAGGCTTTTGTGAAAATGAGGATGGAGAATGAACTGTTGATATGTGAAATTGAATTATACCCCATTTGAATTCTGAAAGATAGAAAATATAGCTCAAATATTTGGAGAAGTGACACATTAAATACAAAACTCATGAACTTTAACACAAACTGCTGATATGTTATCACTTATCAGTAGTCCTCCATTTATGCATTCTCCTATGATCTAAAGGTTTTGCGTTTACAAAAGAAGACTGACCATGTATTTACTCACAGCAAAATTAGTTTCTCTAAAAGAATGAGGTGAAAGGCAACCGAACAACCCCAAATCCTCCTGCTCTCATATTCACACTGAACAGCACAGAGCAGATTTTGCACTAGATGTCATGTTGAGAGCTGTGAAAACCTTCCTAAGAATCTATTTCCTCCTGTTGTTACAAGCACATAATTTTCATTACAGGTAAGGGTACCTAAAAATACCAAATTCTTTTTGTACCAAAAAAAATAATAAATTCTTAAAAACCACAGAGTGTTGTTCAATTTTTGTTCTTTTGATAGCTTGGTTGTTTTCTTCATTTCATGGTGTGGTTTGGGGCAAAAGCACAAATGCTTTTTTATTGCAAAACAAAGCAAACTGTCTCCTGTTTCCACATCAAGGGAATGTGATATGAAATACATTTTGAAAAGCATTTCAATTGCCTGACTGTTGTGGTTTAAGCTGTAAAACAAGCAGTTTTGTTCACTCACTTCCCCCTCCTTCTTCCCCCCAACTCCAAAAA
>JAOEHY010049225.1:0-33585 GCA_025447955.1 Psilopsiagon aurifrons
GCCCCCGTGACCCCTCACCTCACGCCACAACCCGCGCGGGAGGAGGGGGGAGGGGGGGGGGGCCGCGGGATCGTGCTGCGGCGCTTCCGGCGCGCGGAGCCGCGCATGCGCACGGGGCCCGGCACCAGCTGATCAGCGCCGTCGCTGCCGGAGGAGGGAGCGGGGTCTCGAGTGTGCCGGCGCCGGCCGCAGGTGAGGCACCCCCGGCCTTTTCTGCCCCGCGCTTTCCGTCCTCTCCTCCCTGAGGCACGCCCGGGTGCTGCCGTGCGCGCAGCGGGTCGCGATGTCGAGGAGATGGGTCCGTCTCCACCCCCCTTACCTGAGCCCCTGCCGTTACCTGCCCGTTGGTCTCGGTACCGAGCCGCTCTCTGAGGGGGCGGGCGCCGCGTAGGGCTCCGGGAGGGGGAGGCTGGAAAGCGGGAGCGCGACCTTCGGGGCGCGGTGAGGGCGGAAGGCTGCGCTGCCTGCAGAGGCCGAGCCTGCCGCCTCCTCGGCTGCGACTGAAGCGCCCAGCGCTGCGTGCGTTGTCCGTGCGGAGCCGTTCTGCAGTGCGAGAGCCCGCAGGCGGCGGCCGTGGCCTTCCTCGTCCCGTTCCTGCGGGAGAAAAGGCCTGAGAAAAGCGGAGCTGTTCCATAGTGAGTGCTCTCGAAGATGCTTGAGGAGATGTACCTCATGGATGTATTGGAATGCATTTTAAAGAGAAGTGGGGATAGTGGGTGGGTTTCTGAGCTGGGTCACCATTTTGGGTGGGTGGAACTGAATCATAGAATGGTTTAGGTTGCAGAGGAACTTAAACATCATATAGTTTCAACCCCCTGCCTTGGGCTGGGTCACCTTCCACTACACCAGGTTCCAAACCAAGCCCTGTCCAACCTGGCCTTGAACACTGCCAGGGATGGGGCTGCCACTGCTTCACTACTTGCAATTGTTCTGTGCCTCGACCATAACCTTGCAGCTACGGTCAATGCACAGTGAGTGAGCATCGAAGTTATGGAACACAAACGTTGCTGTTGGCTGCTGACTGCAACCGTTCCTTAGTACAAGATTCCACCACTTGTTTTGCAGTTGAAAATATGGATGGCAAATTAAATGTTTCCTCCTTTAACTAGTAACCGAATCCTGATATGGATTGGCTGTTTTAAATGTTACACTTGCAACTGACTAAAAGGCAAGAAGGAAGTTTTACAT
This sequence comes from Psilopsiagon aurifrons, assembly GCA_025447955.1. NCBI lineage: Eukaryota > Metazoa > Chordata > Aves > Psittaciformes > Psittacidae > Psilopsiagon > Psilopsiagon aurifrons. The sequence goes on from JAOEHY010049225.1 coordinate 1,189, forward strand.
GTCTGCGTTCCATATGATATTGTACATGTTGCAGATAGCTGTGGCATCAGAGTGTATGATATTTGTGGAGATCTATCCATTCAATGCAGTTGCCCTTAGTGATTTCTCCTGAAGGTTTCACTAGCTCAACACAGAGAATTTGCACTCCAACTGGGAGTGAAAGCAATTTGGTGATAGTTTTACTCACTGTAATTCAATACTTGAGCAAATACCACTTGATGAAGTGGAGAGGGGGTGGAAAAGGAGGAAAACCTCCTGACCACTAAAAGTGGTTTATTAGCCCACCCGTTCTTTGTGTTGAGGGTAGGTTGGCATTTGCAAGTGGAAGTTTGAATAGCTGAGGCAGATCCTCAACATATTGCAAGTTGCTGTACTTGTGCTGGCTTTAGCACTCCACAGGTCTGCAACAGCTGAATGTTTGCCTTCTCTGTACAGTACTTTTAAAGGCCTTTTCAATGAGCAGCAACCGTAAATAATCGCATCTACATTTTATTGTTTTCTGCTTAACATTATGTGAAGTGAGATCAATGTCTACTGCTTCCAAAAATATTGCAGATTACTTTTGCCGTGCCTGTCCGTTGTTTAAGTTGAGTCTTCTTGAAATCAGTTTTACTTTCTTATGTGGGGAAAAACCTAGTCTTGATTTTATAATCAGGGTACAGAGTATGGAGTTCAGAAATGATAAACCACCATGGACATCAACTTGAGAGGATGGGGAAGGAGAAATTATGCCAGTGCTGGAAAATGACTGCTGGCATCAGCTGATTATTTAAATGGCGGTTGAAGTCCTGTGTTGCAATCATAGCACAAGATCTATTTCCTGTAAATGCAGCCTTTCTATTTTCTAAATCAAGAACTCTTTTCTACGGATAGTGCTAATATTAAGGTTAAACATTGAATGGTTACTACTACCTGCTTAATTTTTAGACAACATTAGCTTAAATTTAACTCTTCTTTTGGTCTAAGTATCTATCAACTGTTTCATACCTCATTCAAACTGACTTACAGAGCTTGCAGGCTTCAATGTGCTGTTGTCAAAATTTTTCTCAGTATGACTTTATGCAGTCATCTTCCAAACAAACATGGGTACTGGTGTTGGCTGTTATCATCCAAAGCTATGGTAGACCAGCAGGTAACTGGATGGTTCCCCTGGAGGTACGTTTAGAAGCACTGTGCTTCACCTCTTTTGTTTGATACCATAACACTGTTGTTTGAGTTCCCGAGTCCTGAAAATTGCAACCAATGTTTTTCCCGTGTGCTTTTATATTGCCTGTTTGTGAGCCAAGGACATGTTCCTAATTACGCTTTTTAAAAGAGTAGAATGATTCCAGGATAACCTGTATGATGTCTTTGGTTACTTTGGTTACTTTTGGTAACTTTGGTTACTTTGGTTACTTTAGAACTTTTGGTTACTAATGACCATTAGATGTTGAATGCTATTGCTAGTGAAGTAATAGTCTCTCTTTTTCTTTCTCTTTCTCTTTTTTTCCCCTCTAACCCCTTAAAAACCAACCCAACGCTACATTGCCTGGAGCTGGAATAGTTTTTTTCCCTTCATACTTTTATTGTTAGTTACAAAGAAATGTGGGGGATTTTAGACTTGGAAATATTGAGTTATTGATGAACAATGGTATCCACATGATTTGCTTTTAGACTGGAAATGTACCAAGGAAAAGACTATGTAGTCAACTGGAATATATCATGCTCATTCACTCTTACTCACCATCTTAAAGCATCTGACTTCTTTAGCCTTCCAGCTGGACAGTGAGAAATAGGTGGGGACCTACTCCAGCAGAGGAAGTGGAATGAATCTGAACAGTTCAACCTTTTCTCCCTGCACAGATGAAGCCAGTAATCACCAAAAGGCCTAACATGCAAAACTGGCTTTGCCTTGGTTTGGTCTTATGGTTGTCACTGTTGTACCTTCTTTTATGTCCTGAAAATGTTTTTTTTGTTCTTTGTATTATGCCCTGTTTGAAACTGGAAGCTAAGCTTATACTAAATTCTTGGGTTTGGTGTTACCTCATGCATATGTTCTTCGATCTTACAAATATTTTTGTTTGGTTACTTTATTTCATCTGTGTGTTTATTTCTCCTGCTTTTGTTAAATTCTCAAGTTAAATGCCTCCACTTCTCCAAGGGTTGACTATTTGCCTCAAGATTTCTAGACTTCTATATATTGTATGGCTGCTATAACAAACTTTGCCTTACAAGGTCTGTCTTTACTGAAATGATTCCCTTACTCTGAAAACCAGTAAGATGTGTATGGCTAAATCCTGCAAGTCATGATCTAACAGACTTTACTATGACTTAACCAAATGGCAGATGAGAATTAGTTTTAGCTGCCGAGTTTATTTTCTTTGCTTATCAGCTCGATTACCCTGCTGAGCTTTTGTAACAGTAAATGTCAGTGTTACTGGTTGCTCTTTTCAGAAATGATTTATCCGGCAGTGATCTAATGCATGCATGCTGCCTTCTGACAGGTCTTTCATTTTGCCAGAATTTTGGAGAGTCCATTGTGGGTGTCTTAAAATGTTCATATCTGAAGTAACTGGGAAAAAGTAAAACTAGTATGGGCAACCATACATATGGCCATGTTTTTATAGTGTTGGGTGTTCTGCATTATTTACCTGACATCTGTTTAATCCTGAGAAGAATAATTTTGAAGTTCCTTGCTACCCCAGTTAAGAGAGACTCATCCTGCTGAACAGTTAAATGAACTGCAAAGTCTGCTGGAAATAGACCCATTACAGTTGGTTAAGAGAAGCGGTGTTCCTAAAGGGTATCTCTGTAATGTGAAAGTCTTATCTTCGTCCTCTATCAGTTGAAGAGTGCTCATATTGCAAGGATTCTCATGGCCAAGCTGAAACGTTGGTGTGTTCAGCTGACCAATCTGTCTAACATTTTGCCACATGGCATCCCAAGAAAAGCACTGAAATCTGCCCTGTGAAGATGCCGTGTTCCCATGCTGTGTCCCATCTGTAGGATGCTATAAGCTATGCTTGCTTACTGGAGTGGGTTGTTGTTGTTTTAAGGCTCTGTAAAAGATAGGAGGTGTCTATGCTGCTGGTCTGCTTTCTGTGCCCTAAGCTTGAAGACTAGTCCTGTCATGGTTGGGATGGTCAGGTGTGATACAGGATTAGAAATGTTATGAGAGAAGGTATTCATATTGACAAGACTGTGCTCTTATTAGAATAATTTATTATAGCAGGACAGATACTTTCACTTGTGAGAGTTTTCTTTAAGGGCCTGAAGAATTATTTGACTTTTTTTCCTATTTTTACTATTTTAGCAAAGAAACTGCATCTTTCATGAAGCTCAGTTAGCAGGACAAACATTTGTTCTTTCTTGTTATTACACTATAGTATTCTTTTGTTTCTCACTATGACAATAAGACCTTAAAAAGCAGCTCCTCAGAAAAAAAAAAGCCACAAAATGGTATTTCTGGCTAACTGCAGATAATGTTGGTAATGCCTTCTAAAGGTGATTCTTTTATGTGAATTACCTTTAGATCCTTGATATCTTGGGTTGGTTTTTTTTATTGTGAGATGAATTTTATTACCTGGTAGATATTCAGGCAACCATCACAATATGTGGTTTAAACAACGTTAAAATGTAGTATGTTGGAGGGGCTCTGCTTATTCTAAAGCAGCTGTACTTCAGGTAATTGAACGTAAAATCTTCAAATGTGGCTTAACTTGCTTTAAATTGTAAAGATGATGTTTTCCATTACAGGAAAAGTTGACCTCAGTTTAATTTCATTTTACTGGAATCCAGTGCCAATGTGTGTGTGATGATTCCAACCAGGTGTTTCATTATACCAGTGTGCTGTAAAAGACTACTTATGTCTGGTAGGGGTATTAGGTCTTTCTCAAAGACCTTCATGCAAACTTACTCCTGGTTCAGCTTTTTAAACTAGCTGCCAAATGCCTTGGATAATAAACTGAAGATTCTGTAATATCCCAACTTTAAAGACTGATCTGAAAACTAAGTGTAAAGATAAAATGCATATTCCAGACTTGTGCTCAGTATTTTAGCTATTACATTTCAGGACAAGGAGTAATATGGCGAGGCTCAGATAGGAGGTGATGTGTTTTAATGAGCCCAAATTACTAATATGTTTCTGCATGTAAAACTGAGCGTGACTTACAAATCTAGTAATAGCTGTGTTAGGAAATTGTGCACCTTTAGTCTGGTAAGAATCTTTAGCTCTTCAGAAATGGCTACTAAACTGGAGTAAGGTTACTGCTGTGAACACCTACAGCTTTGCGTTATCTCATTTTGATGTTTGTCATCTTAAAGCTTAGAGCAGTGAGAAATGTTTCAAGTACAAATGCCAAATACACCTAAAACTAGAGTGACTTTTATTCAGTAAAAGCAAGGGCAGATCCTATCTTTGCAGTAATGTTAGTAAGGTTAATGGAAATGTTGCTTGTCCAGAGGAAGTGACTGAGCGCTGCTCTAAACAGATGGCAGCAGGACTTTTCAGTCCTAACAGCTAGATCCAGGATCAAGGTGGCCACTGTGGGATACAGAAATGAATATTGTATTAGTATTCTGTGTTATGGCTTGGATCTCAGTAGCATTAGATCTTTCTTTTGTGTGAAAGTCTATCAAGCCAAACAAGGGAAGAATGTGTAGCAGGATGAAAGGAATAGCAAATTTTTTGCAGTAGGAAACTTGTGAAGCAGTGGAGCAAGTAAGAAATAAGGGGTGGCTCATCTGTTTCCACCTCTAGAGCTCCTCTGGAGAAGCCTTCTGGGCTGAGAGGAAAGAGTTGGTGTGGAAAAGCCTATTATGGAAACTTTGTGGCATGCAACCAGTCAGCTGATGGTTTTGGTTTTTTTTTTTTTTTTCTCCACGTGAACAATGTGGTTTTCTCTAATAACAGGAGTATTGTAATAGATAAAACTGGGATCTTTATCGGTTCTAGATACGGCATAACAGCTGCATTTGAAGCCAGAATGACGGTTATCTGAGCTGATTAAATCTTCAGTGGGTCAAAACAATTCTGCAATGAATGCCTTGCCTGCTTTTCTCCCTGGTTTTATTGCTGCTGCTAACTTCACAGTTATGTTTGAACACAACTTTTTCCTCTAGTCCTGCTCTGGGCTAACTGAATGAATCTCCTAAGCTTCTGCATAAAAACCTTGGGTGCTTGAATAACAATTGGTGGTGGTGGAATTTGCACAAACAGACTTCACTTCTTGTCTTTGTGGGAGGGGAAAGTCATGCTGTATGTATCTACTGCATGTAAATACATTTTATATGTGTTTATCTTGTGTGCAAGGCATGGTGTTTGCTTGAAGTATTAGACTTGCATGTATTGGCATACCCACAGGTAAAGTCTCCATCAGAAGTCTCCATCTGTTTTGAGGAAAAAGGCAGTGAGAGCTTGTGTTGGGCTTCGTCAATTGCCAGGTTGCACAGTCTCACTTTGCAGCCATTGTCTGCTCTGCTGATAGTGGCAGCATAATTCTGTTTCTTGTTGTTTTTCTTGAGTGCATTTGGATTTACCTGTACAGGTACTGACTAGCAAGCCTCATGTGGAAGGAAGGGGCTTTATAGTACCCAAGAAACAAGTGGTGTGAAAGATGAATTGTCTTGTATGGTTGCAGATGGATCCACAGTATGTAGCTGAGCATCACTTAAGCAGATTCCTGACCTATCAAGAGCAGAGGTGGTCTCAGAGTGCCCTGTGGCAACTGGAATTGTATGAATAATTAAATGAAAGAACATCAGTATTGTTGAGTTTAAGAAACAATGCTACTTCTATCTCGGATTTTATTGCAAGAGGTTGGTACAGTTAGCTTCTTCATGTTTGTGTGAAGACTAAGCCATATCATTGTGTTGAGCTGGGGACTGACTAGCTGTGAAGTGGCTTTGCTGAAAAGAACCAGAGGTCCTGGTGGCCACCAAGTTGAATGTGAGCTGGGAATGTGTCCTTGTGGCAAAGACAGCCAGACTATCCCGGCATTAGGAAGAACACTGCCAGCAGGTGCAGGGAGGTGTTTTTTCCCTTCAGTTAAGCTCTGAGGAAACCACCTCTGGAGTGCTATGTCTGGTTCTGGGTTCTCCGGTAGAAGGAAGTCATGGCTTAATGGAGTGGGTTCAAAAAAGGGCCACAAAGACTTAAGGTTTGGAGAGTTGAGGGCAGGGTTGGAGAGCTCGGATTATCTAACCTCAGGAAGAGCGAGCTCCAAGAATCTTACTGTATATACATACCTGGTGAGAGGGAGCAAAGAGGATAAGCCACCACTCTTTTCAGTGCTATCTGCTCAACTAACAAGAAGGAATGGGCACAAACCAAAATACAGGGAATTCCCTTTAAACATAAGAAAACACTTTTCTACTGTGCCTGAACAGTGGAACAGGCTGCCCAGAGAGTTGGGAAGACTTCATCCTTGGAGGTAATCAACACCCAGCTGGACCTGGTCCTCAGCAGCCTGCTCTAGCTTGCTCTGAGCAGGGCCTTGGAACTAGATGATCTCTAGAGATGCCTTCCAACCTTAGTGATTCTCAGTGATTCTGTTATTTGGTGGCTGAGAAATATGGAGCAAGTTTCCCTGCTGTGTTATAGTAAAATTATGACCCTGCATAGTATGAAGGTACAGATTTCCTATTTGGCTTCCCTTCCAGGTGACCTGTGTTAGCGTTCTGGGCATGAAGTTTCTTCTGGGACAATATCCCAAATTGCCTGCATTGGTGCCAAAATGCTGCCAAACTTCTGCATTTGACTCGTAACTTAGGCTCTATTTTTTTAATACTTCCTCTTAAAAATAGTCTGTTGGAGGGGGAAGTATAAACTGCTCAAGTTACAGGAAATCTATGACAGTGATTATCCTATTATTTATGAGGCCCTTGCAGCACATCCTCGTGCAGCTGGACACTGGGATTTATGCAGTGTACCAAAGTCTGCTCTGGTGAACACAGTGCGTGTTAGCAGTCTTCTAAAGCATGTCTTGAATGCAGTGCTAAGCTGACTGTGCTGTGTGGGTTCTGATCTTTACTATCCTGTAGCATCTACATTTGTACTAAGAAGAGGAGGAGGGCTTTTCTTTGGAAAACTTTATTTGGCTACATTTTCATGTGTATGCCTATTAAGCTTCCCTGAATATTGAAAGTAAGGGCTTATGTTCTGACTCAATTTTTCTACCTTATGAAGTCAGATCACATTAGTCTGTTTCAGATATAGTAAATTCTGTGATCTTAGTTCAAAATTACTCCAGCAAAATGAATCCTAGCACTGGCGACTTAGTAATGTAATGCTGCAGCTTCTGAATTGCTGGTCTTGTGCTATTTACTACAATTTTAGTTAGTATATTTAAGAAATTTGATATGTTGCTAATGATAGAACTTGCAAAGATAGTCTTGGGAAGCTGTGAAAACTACAGGGAACTCTTCAACTTCCTGGGGGAGAGCCAGCATAACTGCTTGTCTTCTGTACCACATACAGGACAATTTGTCAGTGCCCATCAAGCTTGGGCTGTCACTCAAGGTGGCACATCAGTCTGCTTCATTAAGGTGCTGGACGTTGTGCAGCTTCACCAATGCTTTCACAAACTGGGGGAAGGGGCTCTTAGCCGAAGTAAGCTCCACAAGACTCAGTTTTGACAGTCAATACCTGTTCTACATCCTCAAGCAATTAGGATTACAGTGTCTTCAGTGCCTCCTTGTGCAGTTTGTTATTAAGCAGTTCTGTTAAGCTCTTCCAGAACAGAGCATTCACTGCCATGGATATATTAGACTGGAGGCTGGGGGGTAAACAGATTTCAACAGAAAGCATCTCTCTGAAGGATTTTTATGCAGTAGTACGCGCCGTTGGGATTACTGGCTTTGTAGGGGGCCCTTAATGTGAACACTGAATTTCTTCCGCCGGGTCCTGGGCAGTGAGGAGGGCACAGATGGGAGTTCAGCTGGGCTCTGGGAAGCTTGATTTGCTATTGCGGCATTCCTGAGTGCTGGTGGGAGAGAGAGAGACTGATGACTCACCAAGTCAGGTGGTTATGCCTCTGCTGTGTGTCAGAAATTGCTTTCCCCTCTGCAGCAGGCTTTCTCATCCCTCTGTCGGGGCACGAGAAGGACAATCATTTCCTAAGTGGTAATGCTTAACTGCTGAATTCTGGCTTTGCTGCGCTGTTACTCCCTGTTTCTGCAAAATAAGGTAAGGGTCTGTGTTTATATGATAAAATAGTGATGGATTTTCTTCCATGCCGCGAGAATGCTCCTTCTATAAATCTCACTGGAGTCTTAATTTTGAAGAGATCTTTGTGGTAAGGCAGTTAATGGTGTAAATTTTGGGTCTGATCAAATGTGTGAACCAAAACCAAGGAACTGTAACAGAAAACAGGTTTTTCCAGCATTGAGAGCTAGGCAGTTAAATTTTGGGGGTTACTGTGTAGCCAAATTGCTGTGCTGGGGTTGAAACCAAGATAGAAAACTTGGGTTGTTGGCCCTTTCTTGTTTAATTATGACTAAATATTACTTTAGTAAATCACCTTTCAGTCAGAGATGGTTCTTCAGCAAGTAATATGTTGATTTCTGGCACTGTTAGGCAGAATATGCCCATGTTAGAGCTTAAGAGCATGTTTAGAATCAATTGATAAACTGTTGAAGATGAGAAAGATTCATGTATGTGGGTTGTAAAGGATGCAATATGCATCTTTATTCTTAAGGGAATTAAAATCAAGCTAATATCCTGTGTAGGTGTGCTAGTGGACTTTTGTAGGAGTGGATTGTGTATAGTGCCTAATACCCTGTGTTGGCAATAGGCCTCTGAAAGGCTGCAGAAGCTCAGTAGCTTTCCAAAATGGCTAACTACCATGGTTTCTGGGGTAAGTACATACTGCCTGCACATACATCATGTTGTGTTTAGCAAATCCTGACGTGCTTTAGGGAATTCCATTTTATCTGAGTAATAACACTGAAAACATTGAACAGTGTAGATAGGTAAGGCAACATTTCTGCCCTCAAGGACTTTTCCATGTAAAATGCAAGTCTGTTAGTGCCAATACACTATCACCAGAAAACTATGCAGAGATAAATAACAGCATTTTGTTTTCTGAATTTACATTCAATGTGTAATGATGTGTAGCCCCTTAAAAAAGAGTTCAGCTTGTCTCGGTGAGGCCTGGCTTTTTCGATTCTGTATTTTGTTTGGAGGTATATAGGAGATAGAGCACAGAAAGGTGAGGAAGGATTCACTGTGCCTTTTACACTTGGAATAGTTAATAAATGTGTGTGTAGAAGCGCTTGGTGCAGGTGATAAAAATCAGGACAAAACCAGGGTTTGCTGGTGCATTGCTAGGTGGCCTAGGAGAGGAATCCCATTCCCTTTTCCCTGCCTTCGCCAGTGATTTGGGAAAGTGGCTGTAGGAAAAGATATGGAGCAGAGCAGACACAGCAACAGGAGCTGAAGGTGCTAGGTGTCAGGATGTTGCAGTTTAACTGCAGAATGGCTGTTCTGGGATTCTTATTTGCCTCCCTGGAAGCTAAGCAGCTGCTTGCAGTGGTGATCAGCTGAACAGTGGGGTTTGGATAGGAAGAAGAGTTACTGTAAATTGAAACTGGCTGTTCTTCCTGCCTCTCCTTGCTTCGTAAAGCAACTCTTCTCTATGGGCACCTGTACTGTCTCACTGACAAAGAGTGTCACTAATTCAGTTACAAGAATCTGGTTTAACTCTCTATTCATATCGAAGATTTTGGTGGTAGCACTCAAGAGTGTTCTGTGTGGTGTGTTGAAGTGAATGCTTTGGGTAGATTTATAAGGCAGGCTGCTTTTTCATATGACCAGTAATTATGCTTGAGTTTTACAACATTTTAATTGTTAAAAGCACAAAAGCTGAGGTAGTTACGTTACTCTGATCAAAAGCAGCCCTTACCAGTTGCTCAGAAACAGCAGATTGCTTTGCAAGGGCCTTCCCTCAGCCATTTGTTAAGATGATGCTTTTGAGAAATAAGCAGTGAAATTCAGATTGTCTTCTGGGCCTAGGCAACAGGCAGCTTAAATGTTGAACTGCCATTATGGAGAGGAAAGGGGTCTAACAGATACTTGACATGTGTCTCTGCCTTTGAGCTTGAGAGCAGTTAGGAGTTCTACTCCTTGGTGGTGGTAATCAACTGTCAGGGTGGCTGTTGTGAAATGAATCAGTGGGAGCCATGTTAAACACAATCCGCTCCGATGAGACATGGAGCCTGGAAGAAGCTATTCCTTCAGGATGAATAGGAGTTTGGAATCATTTGATCCTTTTCTCACAGAGCAGATCCAAGGTTTTTAAAACATCTAGATTGGGGAAGAGGCTGAGGGACCAGAGGTCTTGTTAGTGTAGTATTAAAAAGCTGTGAAACAGTTATAAGATTTTAAGGATAGCAGATGTCTGTTACCTACTGCTCCTGAAGAGCAGGCAGAAAAGCATTCTTTAATGATGGTGGATAGGGTGGCAATGCAGTTGTCATTTTCCTCATAGTAGATGGGTCAGGTTTTCAAGCCTCAACATGCCCCTGTATTTGCTGCCTTGCAGAAGATGCTGGGTTAGGTTAAAATTGCGAAGACTGCGAATGTCAACAGATGCTTCACCCAGTTCACGTCACCAACCCACAGTATCGTACACTGGGGCTGCCATACTGTGCCTTCCACCAGTGCTGGGTGGTAGACATGGTCAGAGAGTTGCCTCGCAGTTCTCTAACACTAATCAGTTTCCAAGGTAACACGAAGCATGATAATGGCTGCCAAAGCAAAGCCATTATTCTTATCGGTACCAGAAGCAGTCCAGCCCAACTGTCTATCACAGGACAAACATGGATGGAGGAGGTCTTCTAAAACAGCTTTTCCTGTTCCCTGAACAGTGACTGGTAAGAGATGGCAGTCAGGTTTTTAACTGTTTCAGGTTGGGGTTTTGTGCCATTATTCAGCACAATTTTCCTGTAATGTTCCATGGGTTTCACTGAGAGCAAGGATTGTGTAATACCTTGCTGTGAGGCGTCTAAAGAGGGTTCATGTGTTTGTGTGCTTGTGGAAATGTATGTTTCTTCTGAGCGCTGTTGATTCTGCAGCTTAAGATAGCAAAAATGAAGTTTCACAATTAATGTTTGTAACATTGCCTTTAGAGACCCTGGCAGTAAAGCAGCACCAGAACATTCTCATGCTCAGAATCATAGAAACTCCATATTTTGAAGGAGAATAAATGAGATGTGGAAGACAGAAGAGATTCTCCATTGTTTAAATATCCTGTTATTGGGCTTGGAAATAGTCCAGCAACGTTAGGGCATTTTTGGAGTGTAACTGTTTCACTCAGCAGTGTTTTGTGGAGCATATTATGGAGTGATGTTCCACTCTTGGTTTTCTGCAGTGGGGGATGTTAGTTCTTTTGTTTGCTTAAATAAGTTACCTTTTAACTTTTTATAGCTTTAAAATCAGTGTGGTTAAGGTTATATGAGTTCGTAATTCTTTCTCACTGGAAACAAGGAGAGAACAGAGGGAGGAAGAGGAGAAACAACATGTGTATCCTTCAGGGCTGACTCTTTTCTTTTTTCCTTCTCTACAGTTGAACAGGCAAAATGAATTTTTCCAAGCTACCCAAAATCCGTGATGAGGAAAGAGAGGCTTTTATTGGTTATGTCCATGGAATCTCAGGACCTGGTGGGTATTTCATAGGATCTGTTTAATCTAATGTCTTGTTATTGTTGTTCCCTTGGAAGTGGAGAAGTATAGTAGAGCTCTGTGTGGGGCTTTTTCTCTTTCCTTTGGGTGTGTATGTGTGTGTGTGTGCTTTTTAAGAAGGATCACTGATAGGTCTGATAAAATATTAAGAAATATACTAACAGGATGTTACTGCTAATTCATCTTACTTAAGGATGTAGTGAGCAGAATCAGGCTTAATAATAATAATGATAATAATACCAAAGTTAGTAAGCTTTCTGTATGACAGAAAGCCACTTGGTCAGAAATCTGCAGGCCCAGTGCCTCTCTATAAAAGGGTGACAGATGCATAGTCCAGTCTCACTGAAATGCGGTTTGACCCTGTGATCTCTGGAATACTCGGTCCCTTCCCCGTGTCAAGCTGTTCTGTGTTACTGCACCTTAGGCCAGAGGATCTCAGCACAGAGCTGTAAAGGTCGGGGAGCGTGGCGCAGTGTGGTGGTAGTAAGACTGGGAGAAGGAGGAGGACTGCTCCTTCATCAGCTTAAATAGTTTCTTTAGGCTCTGATAGTAACAGCTTTCGGATACGTGCAGACCCTATCAACTTTTCTGCTCCCTTCTGCATTCTCTTCAAGAGGTAAAGGAAGGGATGGGAAAGCGAGAACAGAAGAATAGTGTGTATTTTTGTTAATGCAGCTTATTTGATGAGTAATAGTCATTGGCTCGTGTCTACCTGAGTAAATACCTGTTCCTTAACTGCAGAGGTGCTACTTAAAACCAACAGCTTTATTTCCTAAAAAGTGGAAATGTATTTTTATGTAAATAGGTGAACCCTGTGTGGAAGATTGAGATACCAATATAAAAGACATAACAAATTTTGTTCGAAAGCAGCTAGGCCTCATGTACTACCTGCCAAAACCTAACCCAAAACAGTTTTAAGGCCCAAAACATGCTGTAAAACAGTCTTCCTCTGTTGAAAGTTAAGTGTCTTCATACCACTTTTCTGCAAAATAAAATAGCAAAGTAGTGTTTCCTTTAAAGCTTTGTAGGCATCTGCCACTCTATATACAAGGGTATGTATTGCTTTTAGCAGGCACCTTGGCTTGATATACGCATGGAAATAGATTATGTGAGCATCCAAATGCTACCTGGGTAAACAGAAGTTTGAGTGAATTGAAAATTATGGTCCCCAGCCCCAAGTTTATGAAACTATCAGGTATCAGGTGGGCTTTTTCCATTTTCCTGTATGTTTTAATTTGGTCAGATGGGAATGTGGCCTAGCTCACTGAAAGGGAGAAGTGTCTATGTAACTTGTCTGTCAAAGGTCACTGCGTCTCTGGAACTCTATAAACATTCACCATCTGTCAAGACAGATAAGAGATGATGGCATGAATTGTCTGTGACCTACCACATTGTAATAGTGTCCTCTTACTGAGCATAAAGGAACAATGTGAAAAGTATAAGGAAACTTTTGTCTTTTAAACTAGAAATATCAGGATTTGTGGCAGCCTACTTACCCCTTTTGTGAAATCAAGAAGGCACTTCTGATTTGGTTGAATTCCAGACTTATGCCATGCAGTTCTTACGAACTTTTGATGGGTAGATTTCCTGAGCTATAGGGAAAAGACTCACCTACATGCCTGTCTCTTCCAGTGGTCACAGCGTGCAACATGGCAGGCGCTGCTATGTATGAACTGGTACGAGTAGGCCACAGTGAACTGGTGGGAGAGATCATCCGATTGGAAGGTGATTTGGCAACTGTTCAGGTGTATGAAGAAACATGTATCCTTTCCACTGATCCCTCTGGGCCTGCCAGAGTGTTCGGTCCAGAGCACTGGGGTGGTGAGGGTGAAGACGATGACCAAAACTGAATGGGACCAGCACCAGGTACTTCCAGTGCCAGCAGGACATCTGTTGTGCACATTGCTGCTAAATGCTGATTGCTGTGAGGTAAATCTTGTCTTGCCTGGCTGTGTGCTGAGGAGATTTCAAGTGGGCATCAAATAATATGTGCGTCAGAGTCTAAGTTAATTTGAATTTAAATAGTAGAGCTCATTCTTAAGGAAGTTGTCTGACAAATGTCAACTATAAACAGCAAAACTATCAAGTAGTATTTGTTGCATTTATTTTCTTTGCTTTTGAAAACTATGCTTGTGTAAGAGGGCAGGTTGCTGCCTTCTGGGCAGAGTACTTTGCAAGACATAATAGGTTACGGTTTTGCTTCTGCAGTGTGCTTACAGAATCTTGGTCCATCTAGAACACAGCATGTATCCTAAAATCTAGTTAAGTTAAAGTGTATTTTCTGCTACACATGCATGAGAGAATGTCAGAAAAGAAGTCATAAAACTTGAAGCCAGACCTTTTTTTCCCTTGTGTTCCTTTAAACTTAAGAGTTGGCTCTCTCGATCTGTAGAGGCTAGGGAAAAACCTGTGTTGGCTCACAAGGTTTCGTTCTGAGGAGCTGGATGGTAAACTGGTGACTAGCTCCTCTCTGTACCTAATGGTTTATCGTTTTAGATGGCATCACCATTGCAATACCTAGTAACCTTCCAATAGTGCATGGAGCAAGTTTGAGTACAGTTTACTCTTAAGTTACCTTGTGAGAGGAGTCTGCCATAGGGCTCTCTTCAGTCTTGCATAGGGTTTTGGGGCTTGCTTTTGTATTCTAGCAGGGCCTTTGCGAGGCTGCTGGCCCTTTGCACAAGAGTCCATTGTGCATCTTTGGAGTTAGTGCACAGACTGGACAACTTAATAATGAAAAGGAAGGAAATGCTGGTCTTGGACAAACTCCCTTTAAAATTAGACTGCTGTCAAAAAGGCTGTGGAAGGCTCAAGGTCAAAACAGTTGTGCTCTCTAGCAAACAAAAATCCATATATTTCATAACATTGACTTTAATAATCAAACCTGGTTTTTAGGTTTGAAGATGTAAGAAATGCTTGATGTTGCTGGTACTCCAGCAAACTCATCCAAACAGCTGACTTGAACTAATGATCATGAAGCAGAGTATTTACCCCTAGAATGAGCAGCTTTGTTGCTTTGGCAATTTCAGCTTGAGTTGAGTATAAAGCATACTTGCTTCTTAAATGATGATGGTTAATATAGTTACCTTAAAGTCAGAAAGGAGGTTCCAGATGATCAAGTTGTGAATGTAGTACTTTCTTCCCCTTGCTCTGGATGAACTTTTCCTCAGCAGATCTTTAGCTGGTGTCTCTGTAGGAGATCCTGTACTCCGTACTGGCAAACCCCTGTCAGTGGAACTTGGGCCTGGCATCATGGGAGCTATTTTTGATGGTATCCAGAGGCCTCTCTCGGACATCAGTGCTCTGACCAAAAGTATCTATATCCCTAGAGGTGTCAACGTGTCAGCTTTGAGCCGAGATATCAAATGGGAATTCACACCTTCAAAGAATCTGCGGGTAGGTTCTCACATGCCTTCTCCCATTGCTCCTCTACCCCCAGAGGTTAGGGCTGGAGCAGAGTGCCAGGGCTGGGACTGCTGGGAGCTATGGGTGATGCAGTTTGTGTTGGCAGGTGGTAGTGATGTATGAGCCTGGATGGGGACCACCAAAACTTACTCTGTGACTTGCATTGTGTTGCTGCTGCATCTGAGAAACTTGTGAAGTTTTAATGTATTTGCAGAACTGTAAAGAAGCTCGTAGAGTTGCACTAAGCAAAAAGAATGACTGTGAAACACATTTTGCAAATGAAGGTAGCCTTAGAGCTGGAAAATGTCATGGCTTTAGCCCTTGGTGGCATCTTTTTTTCCAAGCCTGCAGGTTAGCATAGTTATTCTTTCTCTACTGGCTATTAGAATAGAGCTTAAGTAGCTACTTGCTACTTAGCATAGCTATTCTTTCTCTACTTAACACATTAGGCTGAGAGGTGTGCAAGAAATGAGGAAGATTCCTTGCATCAGCCAGTAATTGCTACTGTCTGAGCCTTGAAAGGCACCTCAACCCAGATAGTGTTGCTAGCAATGTGCTGTTAGAGTAATGATGTATGCAAATGGGCTGCTGTACTCTAACAATGCATTTACAAAGGGAGTAATCAGAGCGCTAGACTTAATAGCTGTAGTTACTTTATTCAGGTTAAGGTTCTTTTTTAAAGCTGGAGTTCTTGCTTATGACTAATACACCTGTTCTGATTCCAGGTTGGCAGCCACATCACTGGTGGAGATATTTATGGTATTGTGAATGAAAACTCCCTTATCAAGCACAAAATCATGCTGCCCCCACGGAACAGGGGTACAGTTACATACATTGCTCCGCCAGGAAACTATGACACTTCAGTAAGTCTCCCAAACAGCAGTTGCTGATACTTTCCATGTCTTTCTCATAGGGTTGATGTATTCTTTCTGTTCTGTATGATGACAACTAAAAAGTGTTTCGTGCAACAAAGTGAGTTAATGCTCACCTCTGCTGACCTGCCTGCAGGGATTACATGAATATCTTGTGCAGTTATATTCTGTGTATGGCTTCCCAATGGCACTTGAGTATGCCATGTTTGCTGACCTCTAGGGATCTGCACTATCTTAGGAATATGTAAAATTCAGTTGCTCGTCAGAAGCATGTTTTTAGGTAGCGCTTTGTCTTGCACGTCTTTTTCCTTCAGTAGCATTATAAATACAATATGGGAAAGAGCTCTCCCTTGAGAAGGGATGATAGCATGTTGAAGTTCTGAGATGGTGTTGGTGGTGTCAAAGACCTAGCTGTGCAGAGTAGTTGAGACAAGAATTTGTATGCTGGTCCAGTGCAGCTGTTTGCTTACTTCGGATGTCTGGTGCTGTCTGTTAGGATGTTGTGTTGGAGCTGGAGTTTGAAGGTGTGAAGGAGAAGTTCACTATGGTCCAGGTCTGGCCTGTACGTCAAGTCCGTCCTGTTACTGAGAAGTTACCAGCCAATCATCCTTTATTAACTGGCCAGCGGGTCCTGGATGCCCTCTTCCCGTAAGTACTACTTCTTCTTTTCTAGTATGTAAGAAATCTCTTCCCTCTTTTGGAGGGAATCAGAGGGAAGAGGCCTTAATTTTTTTATGGGCAAACAGACCCCAAGCTTTCACTGTGTGTTCACAGCATAAACTTAAACAAATATTTAGCTGAATTCATCATATTTCTGTATTTGGAAAGAGATCCTACTAGTGGAAAAAGGAGAGTAAGTTTAACAAGATAGTTCTAGTGCATTAACCTAGAAAAGAATGGACAAGCATAAACTTAACATAATCGTGCCAAGCCTACAGAAAGGCTAGAACTTTCAAGCTTGATACCTCCATTTGAACACATCAGTAGGATTGCTTTCCACAGTCTTGAGGATGCACAGTTCCCAATGATTATGGGGTCACCACTTACAGAAACTGTTGCATGTAGCTGCAGTACAAAAATGCTTATTTAGGCAGCTACCTTCCAAGACACTGAATTCAGTAATTTTGGTCCTAAAATATTATGCTGCTTATTCTTACAGCTAAGTACAGTTGTTCTGTTCTCAGCATTTGCGTTCTGTCGGTACTTCCAGCTGTGAAAAATGCTATGTTTTAAGCCTGAAGGTCTAGCTGGTTTACCAGCATAACTCATGTACTTCAAGGGCAGTAGAAGAAAATGATAGTTTGTTACCTCAGCCTTTTGGTTTAGTGAAACACCTCTGCATTTCTAACCCAGCGCACTGAATGTAGCTCCTGTCGTTCTGCTTTCAGTTAAGGAGTTTATTGGAGAGCATATTTTAAGATAGCAGAGAGCTGATTGTTTCTTGCAAACCAGAGTCCTTTTTCTTTACTCAGGTGTGTACAAGGAGGCACAACAGCGATTCCAGGAGCATTTGGTTGTGGGAAGACTGTGATCTCTCAGTCTCTCTCAAAATACTCCAACAGTGATGTAATCATTTATGTAGGATGTGGAGAACGAGGAAATGAAATGTCTGAAGTACTGAGAGATTTCCCTGAGGTTGGTATGGAGAATTCATGGAGACTAAACTTGCCGTTATACTGGTATTGTAACTGAATAACATACTATATCAGCAAAGTGTCTCAAAACGACCTTCTTGCCTCCCTGCTGTAAGTTCTGGCTGTAGTAGCAGAAATCCCTTTTGGCTCATTCAGAACTTATTTCAGTGGCCCCTCAGTACAAATCTGGACTAGTTTTTGGGTGTACCTTCTAACTTGTTTTAAAATAAAGCCAAAACAAACGCAGTTACAAGCACCTTATCTTTCACTGGCAACGTCTCTAACTTAAACCACATATAGCAAATGCAGCATCTGTATTTACAGGGTGCAGGATGGTGATACAGTTACCAGATAATAGTGTGACATGTGAGGCTTTGGAATGCCTTCTGAAGGAAGTAGAAAACGCCTGGTTAAAACAAACAAACAAAAAATCAGTGGATTTGCTAATCCTTCTACCTGTTGCTATGTATTACTGAATTAGTTGTGGCATGCTCTTCTGTAAAGTATGGGAAGGAAGCCAGATAGTCTGAACTTAGGAAAATTCCACTGTCAGAATTAAGGGGTAAAGGGCTTGGATGTGTTGGTTAGTTACAAGGTGAGAAAGTCAAGATGAGGTGGTCATGAAGAAAGGTGAATGCCAGTGTATTCATAAGTGGAATTCTATACAAATGTCAGGATATGTGTTCTGTTCAGGTGTTTATAAGGTTTCACTGGGGTTATATATGTGGTTTAATGTCCAGTTGACAAAGACAAACTTGGAGCATTTTAGATGGGGAGAAAAAAAAAGCTCTCTGATTCCTAATGATCTTAGGATACAGGTGAAGGATACACCTTTTTGGCTCTTCCAGCCTAGTAAGCTGAGAGAGGATAAGGTACTTCCTGATGCAGTGGATTTGTCATTACTCATTTGAATGGGATCAGTAGAGATTTGCCAGTTGCAGAAGGTGTGATGAGGCAGTGCATTAAAGCATTAAGCTGTGCACAATCTGAGAGGCAAACCAGCATAGTATCCTCTAGTCTCTGCTCTTGGAGGGCTGTGAGGAGAGGATCCTGATTTAAAGGGAATAATACTGTAAAAACCAGGCACCCCACGAAACAACAACAAACAACACTTTGCTACTGTTACCTTTTTTTTCTTTTCTTGCATTTTAGCTAACGATAGAAGTTGATGGCAAAGTAGAAAGCATCATGAAGAGAACAGCTCTGGTAGCAAATACCTCCAACATGCCTGTGGCTGCCAGAGAAGCCTCTATCTATACTGGTAAGATTTACAGGAGGCTGGAAAAAGCTGTGTGTATAGAGTGAGCCATTATGCTGGAGCGTTTCCAGTTCCTGAGATGCTCATCACCGAGAAACTTGCTTAGTTTCAGAAGTCAGCCCTTTTGGACCTTGCTTGCATGAAGTCCTAGTATCTTAATTGAATTTGGTATATACTTATGGTTTCTGAATATTGAGTAAATTTTGCTCATAAGGTGAATGTACTGCACAAGCTCTCATGTAGCTTTGTCTCCATGTTTTAATTATGTAAGCTTTTGTTTATGCATAGTGTTTTGCTGACAAGTACAGCTGCTTACTGGGCAGGATTAGGAGTCTCTGAGTTGGCAGGTTAGTCTGCTTTTGTTTGCAGCCTCTTAGAGTGCTTTTTGAAGTTCATTGTTATGAAAAGTTGTCAGATCATTAAGATAAAACATGACCTTTTCTCACTGTTGTATTCTGGTAGTTCGAAAGGGAAGAAGACATTCTACAGTAAGAAGAGGCTTTGTTCATGGTTTCAGTGAGGCAAGGAGTAACATCAGTGACATTTCCTTGTCTCTTCAAAGAGATACGTGGGAATGTAAGATGAGCAGGAGTGGTTCATAAGGGAAAATGGGAAGAGTGAGGAGAAATAATAAAAAAGATAGCAAGGACATGATCTAGTGGGAAAAAAGAATTAATTTCCAGTGTCTGTTTCCATCCAGATGTGAACTTGGATATAATTTGTTTTATTTACATCTTAGCGACAGCATGAAAGCATAGAATTCCTTTTGGAACCTTATGCTAAGTGTGCTGTTGTCTTTGTTCTAGGAATCACCCTGTCTGAGTATTTCCGCGACATGGGCTACCATGTCAGTATGATGGCAGACTCCACTTCCCGATGGGCTGAGGCCCTCCGAGAGATCTCTGGGCGACTGGCTGAAATGCCAGCTGGTGAGTAGCCTTTTCTCAGTCTAGTTTTGTAAAAGCATCCTTTACACTCTGAGCCTTTGACTCCATTTCTGTGTGTTGCTGTTTGCAGACAGTGGTTATCCAGCCTACCTTGGTGCCCGTCTAGCCTCTTTCTATGAGCGAGCTGGCAGAGTGAAGTGTCTGGGGAATCCTGAAAGAGAAGGCAGCGTCAGCATTGTTGGAGCGTGAGTGTTGCATGGCTTTGCTTTGCGTTGGGTTCAGCTCTTCCTCTTTGTTTTTGTATCTCAAAAGTACCTGGTTTTCAGACAAAAAAAGTCTTATTGCTCTGTGCAGCTGCAGGGCTAAAACTACGTGGTTGAGTAGGTGGATATTTATTCTCTGTTCACCCAGAGCTGCTGCTAAATGATGTGTGGGGGCAAAATGAAATTTAAGTGGTTATTGTATAGGTGAATATCTCAAATAATTTCAAATTGGGATATTGTTTTCTGTAGGATAATCATTGCACTGTGTTTCACAGTGTTCTATCAGCACACTTGCTGAATCTGTTCAGATGGAGTTAGGTTTGGTAATCCAAGCTGTAGTTACTTCCTGGAGCTAAAGCGACTGAAATCATACCTTGATACTGTCAGTCAGTCACTGATACAACTCTATTTCCTGGTGTATTTGATACAACACCTGTGTGGGTATGCATCAGACACTTTCTGCAGTGGAAGCTTGTGATCTGTTACTTGAAATCACATTGACTTTTGTGTTTTCCGTGATAACTGAGCTGTGCAGCCTCATGCTCAGTACTTCAGTCTAAAGTGTGAAAGCAACTCTGATGATTCTTCCTTCTCTTCCTGCTCAGTGTGTCTCCCCCAGGTGGTGACTTCTCTGATCCTGTCACATCTGCTACACTGGGCATTGTTCAGGTATGTCTTGCAATGTGTTTCAGCTCTTGCATCCACTTTGTTGATCCCCAAATGATCATGCTTCAGTGCGTTTGTGCCAGTGGCAGGGGTGTGAAAGCTTTGATTTGACATAGGCAGCTTTGTTAGGGTGCTTTGCAAAATGTTCTGACAGTGTAAAAGGTGACCTTACGAGATGGTCTCTGAACTGATGTGTTTGAGATCCCTTTGGAAAAGGAAGTGAAGGCAGCAATTCCCTCCAGTGCTGACTGCTCAGGAATATCTGTGTTTCCTGATTGCTCAGGAATATCTGTGCTTTCTGATTGCTGCCCACGAAGCTGCACTTCAAATGTGGCTGCTCTTGGCTGAGATGCAAAGTGAATCACTCTTAATAGGTGCATTGAAACCACAAGAAAGTCCTCAGAGCAGATGACTGGGAGATTAATATCTTGCAACTGACTGCAGCCCTGCTTAAGGAAAAGGACTTACATCTTATAGGTCCCCACTTAATTGGACTTCAGTATTGACATTGTAATGGCTGACTTCTTCCTCCTTAAGAGGAGTCTTAAGCTGAGTAAGTCTGAACTTGGTTTAGAAGGTACATCCTTTTTTGAGAAGTGTGTTTGAAAGTCACTGCTGTAGGTAATATAAGGAAGGCTTTCTTTTTGCCTCTGAAGCTCTCATTTGTGATAGCCTTTGCCATATTGTTTTTGTGCAAACTTGCTTTCTGTACTTATTGCCTTCAGTTATCTTTGGTTCATATTTTATTTGAACACTGGTTGATCTTTCTGGTTTCTGCCAGGTTTTCTGGGGCCTGGATAAGAAGCTGGCACAACGCAAGCACTTCCCCTCCGTCAACTGGCTTATCAGTTACAGCAAATACACGCGTGCCCTGGATGAGTATTACGACAAGCATTTTACAGAGTTTGTTCCTCTCAGAACAAAAGCCAAAGAGATCCTACAGGAGGAAGAGGATCTTGCAGAGATTGTGCAGCTTGTGGGGAAGGTGAGTAACCAGCTATGAGGAAATGTGGTGTCAATGAGCCATCCTCCTTTTCCTTGCCACTAGTGCAGGCTTTAGATCGTGTCTTAGACCAGACTTGATTTGTTACTGCACTGTGCAAAGAAGGCATATGGCCACTGGGAGATGGCAGGCTCTCCTGCCCCTAACTGTGCTTTATTCCAGCTTTCTTCTCCTTTGCTGTAACTTACAGTGGTAAGTAATTTTTGCAAGAGAAATGACACAAACTGATCTTTACGATTGAAGTCATCTGAAGGGTTACAGTTTATTAGAAGCTATGTTGCCAGCTGCAGAACAGAGGAGTTGGCATTTACAAGCTGGCCTGTAAGAAACAGAAGCAATGCCTGCTTTTTCTGAGATCAGGTGATTCCCTGGTTTCTTTGGAAACCTGTGACAGGACATATGGCCCCACTTTACTGGCATTCTTTAATTTCCTTCATTCGCTTCACTGTTTGGGAGAGAAAGCTGAACTTGGACAGCAGTATTTCCCTTGAGAACTCTCAAAAAAGGGACCTAGTGGAAACTCTTGCGTTTCAGCTTAGCACTCTAAACACAGTAACTGTCAGGCACCCAATACATACTTGACAGTAACTTAATCCCATGAGGTTTGGGTGAACTCTGTGGATTTACAGGGTTGTAGTAGTGTGTGGGATTTTGTATTAACTGTAGTTAATTTGGAGGGAGATTTCTCCTGGTGCGCTTTCTATTCATTGACTATCAAGCCCGACCAAGGTGAGGCCTTCACTACCTCTTGCCTAGCCGAGCTCTCTAAATGTGTCTTTGAAGAAAAGGAAATATGATCTTGGAGTCTTCTGCACTTTCCTATTTACAAAACCAAGTTCTAAATGACTAGTTTACAGAGCAGGGTAGAATCAGTTCCTGGGTGTGGAAGGGATATTGATAAGCCAGTGCTTGTGACAAGGCATTATTCCCATGACAGAAGTACTGGAACTGGTGATCTTGATCTCAAAGACGGTACCTTTAACAGTTGAAGCCTGGGCGTGGCCAAAAAGTGCAACAAACCTTTAGAAAGGGGAAATTGTGGAGAAACAATCATATTCCTTTTCTTTTTTTTTTTTTCTGCTTAGCTCTGATTTCTGTTAGTGTTCTTGTGAAAGAAGGTGCAAACTTCCTGTGCAGAAAGCAAGCCTTGGGGTACTTGAAACTCAAGCTGCCCCCTTTAGCAAGTGAAAGTCGAGGAGTGACCTGTGGTGCCAAGAGCAGCAATGTGCACCAGGATTATGGCTGTCCCATGGAGTATGACAGGCACTGTCATCAACTCCTTTGCTTTTCTTGAATGCCAGACCGGGAAAGCCCATTGGTGGCTGTGGAGGCTAGTATCAAATCCTTAAGATGATTTAGTGAGATCTAGTTTTTCTTCCATGGACATAAGGATTCAGGAAGGTATAAATGAATTGATTTATGTAGGAAGGTGATGTTTCAACATACCTTGTAGCAAAGCCATGAGTGTTTTCTGTCTGGTGGTTTTCCCATTATATTAAAGGAAACTTCCTTTCCATTGTTTATCATCAGATAGACCTAGTGACTGTTTGGCCCATCTTAATTTGGCAGTCAATGAAATTGGCTGGACTAGAGCAGGGAGTGAGAAATACCCCAAAGATAGAATTCTGCTGAAAGCTTAAGAGGTGGGAAGAAAACGGGTACTGAAAGATACCGGTTCTTGGCCAGGACGTACCATGTCCTCATGGAATGGAGTACTAAACTAACAGTGTGCCTTACTTTTCTAGGCTTCCTTGGCAGAAACAGATAAAATTACCTTGGAGGTTGCCAAGCTGATAAAAGATGACTTCTTGCAACAGAATGGTTATACGCCTTATGACAGGTGAGATCTGACGGGCTGCTCTGTCCTCTTAGGCCTGTGTAGTCTGCATATAGACAGCTATTGTACTTGGGAATTGCACTCAGCATGCAGATGGAAGAGCTGTGCTTAGGTAGGCCACTGAACAGCGTACTCACTTTGTCTTACCCAAGGCATGCAGACCTTTTCCAAATGCAGTTACACCCTTTGAGTTTCTCTGGCCTTCATCTGTTGTTCAGTTAACCAATAGCATACCCTCTTCAGGAAGAGAGGAGCACTGGCGCACTTTATTTTCAGAGACAGCATCCAAAGTCTTCCTGGTTATTCTGGCCATACATGGGGGATTTCAAGAATCTGCTTTCAGTTACTGTTGCATAATTCCTGAGTAGATTAGATCCATAGAAAAAAAACCTGGATCTTTTCCCTAGTGTGATACTTATCCCTGTCTGCTTTGCTGCTTTCTATGCTATCTTTGTGTTTTTAAGAGTCTGTCAAAGGTGCCTTTTGTACTTCATCTCACTCCCCTGCTCAGGTAGATCAGGAGGTCTTCATCAGTAAAAATGTAGATGTCCATCATTCTGTAGCAGTGAGTGCCTTTGATAAGGTTACTAGGGCAAGCATGCTTGTATGTGATAGGGAAGCACAGGAAGTAGCATGATGCAGGGGATAAATAATAATGAGGCACCTTCCATGGCAGTCATCCACCCATTAAAAATTGAGCTTTTTGTGTGTGTGCAGTGCTCTTGTCATAGAAACACCCCTTTTCCTGTGAGCAGAGAAACTTGCACAGCTATCAGGTCATCCCAGGCTGCTTGGGGGAAGCCCACGCTCATGATGGACAAAACAGGAAGGAGGAATTCCCTTTGGCTGCTCTGGTATTTTCCTTTTCTTGTTAGCATTGGCACAGATTGAAAAGCGAGTTCCTGTTCTCTCCTGTTTTGCCCAGTGTTTGGGTGCTACTTCAAAAACCTCCCTCCAATACGACTGTCTTAGCCTATGATTTGCTTATTTTAAAACGTGACTTTGACAGTGTGTATTCAAAATGCTTGGAATAAAGCATTCCTTTAGGATAAAGCAGGCTAGTGCCCCTTCTGTCAGGTGAGAACTCAGAGTTGTGAAGGCAGGAGTCAAGTCCTGTTAACTGTGACAATGACCAATCTGTTCGTGTCCCATCAGGTTCTGCCCTTTCTACAAAACAGTGGGAATGCTTTCCAATATGATTGCATTCTATGACATGGCACGCCGTGCTGTAGAAACCACAGCCCAGAGTGACAATAAGATCACGTGGTCCATCATCCGAGAGAACATGAGCGAGATCCTCTACAGACTTACCTCCATGAAGTTCAAGGTATGTTTGGAAGGAACTGGGTTGTGCTGCTTTTTGTGAGTTTCCGGTGCCTCTGGAAGGCAAAGGTGGTCATCAATTGCCTTAGATAAAGGTCTGTGAACAGAGACTCTGACTGCACTGAAGAACTGGTTTTAGTTTGTGGGCACAGGAATGGTCAGTATTTAGCACTCCCATCTTGGAGAGTCTCTTCTCATGGTACTAGTACCAGCACCTTTCCTGTTTGGGGGATTTATGATAAACTTTCATGTAAAAAATCATATATGTTCTAAAGAGAAGGAGCAGATAAAAGCAGCCTCAAGTTTAAACCCAGGAATGTGTTAAAAAGTGAATGATAGAAATGTTGATGGCATACTCTTAAATGGAAGTTAAGGAAAGAAATACTAGTTTCCTGCAGTAATACATGTGTGCTATATTTGGCTTCAGGACTTAAGGCAGGTAACTAGGAGGAGGGGAAGTGAGAAGTAATTTCAATGTGAGCTGAAGGGAAAGCAAGTGCCTTGGAGCACCTGCTCTGGGTAACTTCAGAAGCCTTCATCTTCTCAGGGTACAGCTTTCCTAAAACTCATCCAGAGCATGGTGGTGTAGCAGCTTCTGTAGGACAGTAACCTGTGATACTGACTAAAGATGCTAAGAAACTGATGTTAAAGTAGCTAAGGAATATTCTCTGGGAAGAATAATGCTTACTCTGCTATAACTCTTAGAAGCCATCCTTGCAAATCTTTCAAGAACAAGTACCATAGGATAAAATTATGTTCAGTTTTAGTGTTCTGGTGTGCCAGTGGATTCTGTTCCTGCAGGATTTTAATTTCTTTGGCTTGTTTCTGCAGTGAGCAGATCCCTGGTGTATATTCTGGAAGCATCAAGAACATAACAAGATGCACTTATGGACATGAATTTCTTGGAGGGCTGGTTGTATAGAGACAGGAAAAGTAACACACTGTTTACAAACCATGGCCACCAGAAGACATCTGACATACAGCAGAATGGTGGACTGAAAAAGGGAAGCCAGGGGGAGAATACATGTTAAGAGAATACATGTTTACTCTGGTAAAGGAGTAGTTATGAAAGGAAAATTACATTCTTGGGTAACAGGCTAAAAGGCATGAGAATTTAAATGGCCTGCATCCTGCAGTCTGTGTGCTTTGGAGAGACAATGAAGGAGGATTGCATCCGCACATGTAAGTCCTTCATGTTTTCCAAGAGCTGCACTGGCCGGTGCTGAGAGGGGAATGGAGAAGATACTGAGCAGGTTTCAGAGCCTGTCAGTTACTTCTTCTCACAGGAAGGCCTTGCAGCCTCAGGGCAAAGCCGATGGTTACTTTTGCCTTTGTCTTTCATTAAAAGTATGCTGAGAAAATGAAGCTGTGCAAAGAGGGGTTTGAGCTTATGTGACTGCACAGTAAGATTTTCACTGGAAGCAAGTGACCTCTGAGTGATGGCAAAGTAGCTCTTGCACTTATTAGGGGATGCACCCCAGAAAGTACAGCAGAGCATTTCTGAGTCACAGTGAGCCTTGCTCCACTTGGTTTGGGGATAGGAGCTTGACTAACCACTGCAGCTCTTGAATCGCACAGCATACACAGGGTCTTAGTTAACTAAGAGGAGAGGAGTCAGTAATCTAGTTAACAGTAATCTTAGTTAAGTAAGACCCTCTGTATTACTGACTCCTCTCCAAACTGATTGCTTTTCAGTAAAGTAACCACTGCTCATGAAAGAAAATCTCTGTCCAGTATCCATCCTGCCTGCTCCCTGAATGTGGCAAGAGGATGAGATTTAAACCTTGGGGCTGTCAGTGAGACAGACGGGAGCTATAATGCTTGCTTTGCAGTTGGCAAGGGTTAATCCCAAGGGCAAGAAATGACAGCACTGGCAAAGCAGGGTTGTCTGAAGTACCCAAGGCTTTTCCTCATGGAGCTGTTCACTCATGTTATCTTTCAGGACCCTGTCAAAGATGGCGAAACAAAAATCAAGGCGGACTATGCTCAGCTGTTTGAGGATATGCAGAATGCGTTTCGCAGTCTGGAGGACTAGACTTGACCTGTGACCACTCCAGTTTGTCCTCTCAATTCCTCATCTCAGCTCCTCTGCTTCCCTACCTTACAAGAATGATGCAACAGTACTTGAGTTGATAAATAGCCCTATGTTTTCCCTGTTCATACTCAGAGTGTCCTTACAAAACATTCCTCCTAATTTGTGTTTGGCATTGCTTTGTGTGTCTGAAATGGTGAGTGTTGTGTGAATGGGCCCGGCTGAGTGAAGAAACGCTGTTGTACACTTCTAGGGTGGGAATATTTCACTTTCCCTCTCCCAGCTCTCTTGGTAACTGGTCTTTCACCTTGGGAGGTATCCAGCTGAGCTGTACTGGCAGAGGAGGTGTACGTCGTAATGCAGTCACACGGTATGTTCTGAGCTGGCAGGGGTAAGGGCATTTCCATCTGTCTCTTTGCTAAGTGACTATCATGACGTAGAACTCCCTGTTCTCAAAGAGGTTTTGACCATGTTCTGCTGATACATTGATACAACCAGAAATCCTTCACTACTCTGTCCCTTCTGCAGCCCTCAGCTAAGTCAGTTGGTGTTTAACCATGGTAGTTCTAGATCTCTCCAAGAAGGGACTGGCTAGAAGATGAGCACATACAAGTGACCAGTGTACTTCTGTACCCTGGAGAAATAGAGTTTTATCTTCCTACTTAATTACAGATAGGACTGCTGGGCTCTGCATCAGTTAAAATCAAAGCCATAGGTGCGCAGCTTCCAGCAGAATTCGACCTTCTTGTCTCCCACTCACCGCGTAAGATGTCATGACACTCAGCTGCTTTAGTGAAGCTTGTGACTGCTGCCATGTACTGCAGGATGTAGATGGTAAGTTTGGAGATGCCATGCATGTGGATGAGGAAGGCAGTCCTTTGGTGGTGCTCTGCCTCCCAGGGCAATGCCCAGGTGGTGCTAAGGAAGGGAAGCGTGTGCCCAGCCTTCCTCCTCCACCTGTGCTCACGTGGCCTGTTTGGCAGTGGCACAGAAGGTCCCTGGTTCTCATGTAAGAGGAATGTACGATGCTGTACTGGGGGCGGGGGATGAACAGGGGGAAGGCTGGAAAGTACAAAATGTAGTTACTCCTGCCGTGTTGATGGCAATGCAAGAGAAACCAGTGACTCTGGCTTTGTGCTCTGGAAGCACTCTTGTCAAGCAGCTGAAACCACTGCTTCTTGGGCTTTTCCTGACTGGCAAAACTAGTAAGAGGTGAGGAATGAGCATAGGGCAGCCTTTCCATCACACTCCAGGAGCCCACTGCTGTGGAGAGAGACAGAAATGCCTGCATCCTCTCCAATCTTTGCCTTGCTTGTGTCGAGTGCCATCCAGTGCTGCTTGCCTGTGCCCGGCTGGCTTCCAGCTGATGGTTTTTACTGCTTTGATATCATCAAACAGTACCCAGGCTCAGTGACACCATGGTGGTGGCATGGCTGTGCAAGTGTGAATTCTGCGCTGAGGTATTGCTGCCAGCTCTGAACAGTAGTGATGCAAAGGGATCTTATACTACGGACCAAATGCTGCCACTTCCATTACAATATCAACTTGCTGTTTGTCAGGGGAGAGCCAGGCTGGAAGTTAAAGGGATTAACTACTTCTGGTCCTCCCAAAAGCAAGCGCCCCTCCAGCCGATATCCTGGTAGCAAATGGTTAAGTTTACAGCTCACTGAACTTCTGGTGTATTGCTGCTTATTTTACCAATGAGCATGTGTGAATGAGTAGTCACTGTCCAAGCCCTTGCTGGATTCCTCATCGTTTGTACCCTTCACCGCTGTACTATGTAGCATTTCATGCTAGAAACCAGATGTTCTTATCTCTTTAAATAGAGGATGTTAAAAACTTTACAGAAGATGTCTATGATAATGCAGTTCTAATATTTATTGTGCTGTACCTGGCCCTGAAGTGTGACCAGTTCAAACAGTTTCATATATATTTTTGTCTTTTTGGTTTGTCTGTTCTCAGTGTTGAGATTCTGATGTTCACTGTGTCCTGCAGGTCCTCCCGCCTCCGCAGCTATGGGAGGAACTAAAAGATGGGCAGAACCCCACCACCTACTTTATCTTGTATATTTCATAATGTATGTTGCAGGAAATTGTGTAAAAAAGAAAAGTAAACAAAAAATACGTTGAAGTCAATGAAAATAAAATTGATTTAAAGTAGGTTTTATCTGTCCTCTTTTACTACAGCAAACCAAACCTGTGCTCCTGTGCTATACACAGCATCCTATCAGGACAGCTCCCGGGTTGCTTAAAACCTTACTACTTCATTTTAGGAATTCCTTTAAATCAGTCCGGCAGAGCCTGAAAGTATTTCTCTGCTCTGGAATATACCTCCTGGAATTTGTAAATACAAATGTTGGATAAAGGGATTGGAACCTCTGGATGGAAGATCACTGTGGCAGTGCTGGCCAAAGCCCGGAAGTTAGCATTCCTTTTCTGTAAGGCATTGAAACCACCTATAAATGGCACCGCAGAGAACATCGTATTCAGGTACTGTTGTACCTATTTGACCAATGTGTAACACCTCTGATGGAAATGTTTTGCTATTTTTATATACGTATTAGAGATACAGCAAGCTTGAACAGAGCAGATATGCAAGTGATCCTGCTGCCTCACCAAGGGGTGGAGGTCACAAGCTCGGCCTTGGCAACTGCAGCCTGGCCGTTCTCTGTGGATGGTAAGAAATCCATCGAGAGAAGTGAGCAGTTCAGGTTTTGGCAGGGTGGAAGTTCCCGACCAGCAGCGTCCTCACTTCATCCACGCGGCTTTTGTGGATCTGGAAGGCGGGTGTCACCCAGCGGCCACAGGAACACTGCTCACCCCGCCAGCTGAAGGAGCCCAGCTTTGATGTGCATTTGGGACACAGCAGCTGCAAGAAAAAAGCATGACCCAGTCTAAGGCACGTGCAGATGGAGAGCTACTTCAGTGTACTTCTACGGCACATTCCTTGTGACAACCTCTGCAGAGCCACATCCTTCCCTTGTAACGCTTCAGAGAAGGTAAATGGGCTGAAAAAGTGATAAAAAAGCTAACCTGGCACAGCTGTTTAGCCCTAGGGTGGAGCAGGCACCTGGGCTGGCAAAAGGGAGGGTGTGGGAAGGCAGCTACCTGGACCTGGTGTGGTTCCAGGACAGTTACGCAGCACAAGACTGCAACAGATTTAAGTACCACAGACTCCTTTCTCACACTAAAACCAAACAGCAGAATAAACCCTGTCCAACATGATCACCAGCTCCTTTCCTTGTAACAGGATATACAAGAGTCTATTCACAAGCTGGAAAATTCATGCCAGAAAGGCTGGTAGACCTAGGCCCTGGTGTGGGGGCTTCCCCATCAGGGAACAGAAACAGTTTGTTCTGCCTCTTAGAAAGGGCAAAATCCAAGACTAAAGCACATGCTCCCCATCACCTGTCCTTCCATTACTCCAAGCAACGCTGGCTCCATCCACTGCACAGGCTCGGTGAAGTAGGAGGTACACTTCTCATGGCTGTCACCACAAAGCTGAGCAGACTCCGTTATCCTCTTGTGGGCAAAGGCTGTCGGGCCGCTTCCTTCCATGTGGGACAGGATGCTGGAACTACGGAACAGAGCACGCCTGCCCGCCGTGACAGGGGAAAAAGAAGTCATTGGGTTTTTACTTGGGGGGAGCTATAGACAACAGGAAATAGGGATGAGGACCTCCTGACAGGAAATAAACAGGATTGCAAGCCCTATGGTTTGGGGGTGGTTTTGTCTGGTCTAGAAGGCACTGATTTCTTTCTTGACACATCTAGCGACTGGTGTAGTTCTGGGCTCTGCCTTGCTGTTGTGTGCTTTTATCTAGACCTGCTGTCAAACACTTCCTGCCTACACAACCTTTATGTTCATGTATCTGAAGAAGCCTACACCTCGGGAACAGCAGGATTATTCAGTTTCACTTAAAGCAAGCCATGCAAGGTAGTTAAAATGCAGTAAACCTACGCATTTACCAGAAGTTCCTTAGGGAGAAACTGACTAGAAGTTATGGTCTCAGAACCAAGTGGGATGGCATATCAGGCTGCAGATCAGGCAGCAGATCAGGCTGCACAAGTGCCACACAACCCCAAGGAGCAAGAAATTCTGTTTCATAAGATTGTCTGATTTTGGGGCACACATGGCACAGAACCTTGGGCAAGAGCTCATCCCTGTCCCATCAATGACAATGATTTGCACAGACTATTTCGAATCCCTTACAAAGTTCTACCTTACGGAGAAATACAGAAAGTTCAGTACCTGCATTTCCTGCACCTGTAGAGAGCCTCTGCGTTTGGAGTCTGACATATACTGGTTGGATCAACAGCAAAGACCTCTCGGGGCAAGTCCTGAAGTTCTGCAGAGGAGTCAGTACTAAGTTGTGAATTGAACGGATGCAGCTGTGCTGCATGTGGGACAGGAGAGCACCGCACCTCTGCCCCAGCATGCACAACTCACCTTCATCACATTCATTTGTCCACACACCAACTCCACTGGATAAGGGAAAAGCGAAGGAGCCTCACCCCACCACCCCTAAGGCTGGGATTCACTTAATACAAGGAACCAGGACCTAGGCTTCAGCCTTAACAAGGGTGAAGTAGTTGTATTTTGCTTTATATTCTTACTTAAACATAAAATAAATGCAGAGAAGGAGTTGGAACAGTTCTGCCATCCTTCAGTGCACAAAAGTCAGCTTATGAACAGGGGCTGCTAAGGAGAAAGAAACATAGAGGGGAGACAGCACTGTCATGCTGAATATGCAACACTCAGATCCTGCAAAAAAGCTATGGATTATGATTTTATCATGAGATTACACATCTGCATGCAGCTCTACTGCAGTCACCCTTGGCAAATCAAAGTATAAAAGTTTAATTCATATCTTGATTTTGAGCTCTTAGCTCAGCTCTGCATTTGCCACTTTTGTTGTTGTTGACTTCTTTTTAGAGGATGTTCATCTGCTTAGCCGGGTACGTAAAAATCAAACTGCCCCTTACCATTCCTGCATGTTGCTAAAGAGAGCAGTTCCTTACGGACCTCGGGCATCCCTCACAGACGCATTTTTTCCGCACTGATGACCTGGAATTCTTTAGGGCCTGTACAACGTGAATGTCCGCCTAGCCAACCCAACCGCTTTGAGCGCAATACCCCAAGTCAACCACCAAGACACGGCCCTGGGAGTTCCCTTCAGGACAGACCTGCTCCCACAGGGACCCCATCCTTGGGATGCTGCCCGAAGCCTCCCTCCATGCACCCGGCAGAGGCGCACCTCGGCCCCGCCACTCACCGGGGTACCTCTCCGTGAGCATCTGCAGCCGGTACCGCTTGTAGAGGGCGCTGCTGCCGTCCACGGCGCAGCCCATGGCCTCGTAGAGCTTCAGCTGCGCCTGGAACCCCGAGTTCATCCTGCGGCGGGGCGAGAGGAGAGTGGGCTGAGGGGACAGCGGGCGGCCGGGAAGCTGAAGGGAGCGGGCGGGGAGCGGGGACAAGGGACCCACTCGGCGTCAGGTTTGGCGGCCCTGACGGCGGCGTAGGCCTCTTCCCAGCCGAGTCCCTGTGTCTTCATGAGGT
>JAOEHY010049226.1:0-10338 GCA_025447955.1 Psilopsiagon aurifrons
AGGTTGGATGGGGCTTGGAGCAACCTGGTCTAGTGGAAGGTGTCCCTGCCCATGGCTGGGGGTTGGAACTGGATGAGATTTCAGGCGCCTTCCAACGCAAACCTTTCCCTCATTTTATTGTTTTATGATGTTTTCATTCTCAGAGAACATGTCATGCTTTTATTGCAGTTGAAAGTACAAGAAAGTTATGACCATAATTTTCACAAGCAAGGTGTCAAATTTAGCTTCCTCATTTACACTCACCTGTGTTTCATTTCTGAGAGAAATCTTCAGCTCCCTTTTGTACCAGATGGAAATATGGGAGCTCACCACCTTTGAAATTAATTTAAGACAAACAAAACACCTTATATTTAAGAAGGGAGCTGGACATAGAGAGTGCAAGGAGTGCTGCCAGGTCACCTTGCTGTCATTGCGGCATAAATTCTCCTGCTGCAGCATCCCACCTTGACCTCCCTGCACCTTTCCTGCTCCCCTGCCCCAAGGGGAGCACTCTCTCGGAAGGAGCCTCTCTTGGTTATGTCTCTGTTCTATCAAAAAAGATAACAGTGTGTAACTCCCTCCATGCTGTTGCCTTGGTACTTGACATAGGGCTAAGCAGAAGGACATGGGTGTTGCTTTCCAACTTACTACACTCCCCTTTGAGACGCTGGTTTCTCCTCAGCCAGCCCTCTCAAGGCATGACTGGGCTTGACCCTGTCTCTTCTATGAGACTTGACAGCCTGTTTGGCTTCACAGACTGCTGCTGGGGATGAGCTCTGCTGCGTGCCATTGTGGTGCCCCAAGGGCTGTGGGTGAGATGATTCAGGTGGGAGACATCATGAGGAGATATGCTTGATGGAAGCATGCTAATGAATGACCTAATTCTGGCCAACCTGCCATGATTTCTGCAGCTCCTGCTGTTAAACAACAGACTCCAGCCAGGCAGAAATCTCCAAGATGTTGATTTTACTTATGGGATGAACCACCTGGGTTTCTTTCCCTCTACTCTTCCTGGAGTTTTGCTTCTTGACAAGAAGCTGTTCGAACATGGAGGAAAGCAATTAGTGATGGACTTGGGGGTTTTGATTGGCATAGTAATTATGCTGGAAAATGTAATTTCCCCTGCATATTAGAGATGGGATTATTTCAATGAGATCTCGTTACTATGCTGTTCACCAACAAAGAGCTCAGTAAACTCTCTCTTAACAAGATTAGTGTGTGGGGTCATAATGCAGAAGGCTGCTATGTAATATATTCAAGTTCTTGTTCTAAAGAAATAAATTATCTTCTGCTGTTTGGTAATGGCATACAAGGGTAAGTTTCATTTTAAATAGATGAAGACCTGGCATTTACCTATTTCCTGACAGCTGCCAGATAACCTGTGCTCATTGTCTTTTGTCCAGATGCTGTACATCAGCAGTAAAACCCTAGGATTAGGAAGGGAGCCTGAAGCAGAGGCTGGAGCAGCTGAGGACAGGCAGGCAGGTAGCATCCCTGTCATCTCTTGTTACATCATCAGTATCTTATCTCCTCCATGACTGAAACTAGGACATTCTGATGTCTGCTTCTCTTTGTTTATCTATAACATGTGGATAATAATTGTCCAGATTTCATCTAAGATTCATGGCTGTTTGTGCAGTGCTCCAGCTCCTTTGGAGCAAATTCTGACCCCCTCATCAGGTGCTCTGAAGGGGAATGAAATGGTAATACAGAGTAATAGAAAGAGGTGCTGTTGGTTTGGCTGTAGCTTGATCAACTGTGAAAATTCAGGCCTTTCTGGGACACCATGTACACAGACGCCTTTTCTGGTTGTGCAAGACTTCTTCCACTCCTTGTTGATGCCTGTGGGGTGTTCTGGGGGAAGCCAGAGAGTGACACTACTTAAAATGTTTCCAGGCAGCTGTCCCTTTCCTGACTCTGCTCACATCTGTCTGCCATCTGCTTCGATTTTGCCTCTGTTGTGCTGCATGTAAACATCCTCTTGAAACATCCGGGGCACAGAAAGCTTGGGGTGTGAGGGGGCATCTCCTCTTGCTGTATAAAATGTGAGAGACTCTGATCAGTGCCCAGGAGGAAAACCAGCTGATATTTATTATTGGCTCTGCTGGTGCAAAGGAATCTCAGTAATGGGTCAGGAATCTCTGTCATTGAGCTAAATATGCAAACAACAGCAACAGAATCCAGTCTGGTAGTGTCCTGTGCTAATCCCTCCATACCCCTTCCAACCCCACTGCCACTGTCTAGGAATATTTTTAAAGTTAAAACCACAGGTCACTCCTACCCCAAGACAAAAAGGGAGATGTGCCAGATGGTAGAGTCTTGAATGTCACTATTGATTTTTACCTGAAAGGCATTGACTTATTGTGATGGAGTGCAGTGGTGTAAAACCCCTCAATAGTTTACCAAGGGAATTCAATTCTCTCTTATGCAAGCTGTGTGTTTAACTGCTTTAGCATTAAAATAAATAAAGAAAGCATTGCTTAGCCTCTTGGTTTTGCGATGTGTCATTTACCTTTTGGAAAATATGCAGAAAGAGGAGTAGGGAAAGCCACTTCAGGTTTATGTAAGTTGAAAATCTTTTCCACACATCGGCATTAAGCTGCAGTTAGAAAGTATATTTTGATGCAATTTACTGATGAGCTAGATAGATAGTGCCAAGTTGTAATGTTATGTTCAGTATTCTTATACATCCATAGGTAGAAGTGGTGCAGTAAACTGCAGTGTCATGACACTTCTGCTGTGCACACTAGTAATGTACCAAGCTCTTTGTGCAAGATATTGTGTGTTAAATGTTATCAATGTATGGTTTGAGCCAGGGGAAGAGTGGCATGCCTGAGAACATTGCTTTGGTGGACTTAATGAAAACTTAGAGCACAAGACTTTCCCTATGCCCAAGAAATGCTTTTTGAAGGATATATTATATGACTTAAATGTCTTACAGTCTGAACAGATATGCATATTGATGACAGAGCAAAATAGCTCTGAGGTGAGCAGAGGAGGGCTTGCAGTCATTCTGTCAGCTCCACAGTTATATTTCCTGGGCAAAAGAGAGTAATAGTTTCTCTTTTTCCCCAAAATACCTTTCTTAAAGGCCACAATGAGTTATCAGTGGAGAGTGAAGCAGTTGTGTAGCTGAAAAATGTCTTCTTTTCTTTTCTTTCATTGTATTCTGCTTATAGTGCTGCTACATCTCAGTTGGGTTGTAAATACGATTTTCATACTTCCAAAAAGGGAAATTATGGAAAAACCATTTTTGCTCTCATAATACCTGATTACCTTCTGTTATCTAGTTCCAGGTGTGCTGGAGTTCAAGTTATGCTGTTGTACCTGTTCATCCTCTCTTTGTTGAAACAGCATTAAATACTGAAGACAAATGATCAAGGGTTCCTTGGTGAGCATGGAACCAATTGATAGCTAGTATAGTGTCTCACCACCCCGAAACCTCAATTCCAGATTTCAGAGTTTCTCAGTTTCTTCTCCCTAATGTGTTACTGTTATGTGTGATTTAAAAAAAGTCTTTCTTGACAAAGAGTAAGTATTGCCAACGAGTAAGTAATGCAATTGCATTTTCAGCGTAGATAAGCCAGGTCAGAGTCTGTGTCAAAAGAAATGGCACTCCATTTTAGTAAATAAAATATCCACTGAACATGTTTCTTTAGCCGGAAAGCTGTAAACATTACTTCATTGTATGGTTAAAAACCAGAGTGTTATTTATGGCTTAACCTATGATTTCCATGCTAAGGCAAATTAACTCTGTGGCTCTTTGCTAGGCAATGCTTCCTTAGAGTAAAGTCAGTGTGAAGTCTCTGCTGGATTGCAGTTGTAAGAAGTCAGTGAGGAGAATGGCATGACTCCAGTGAGTTGCCACACGTGAAGATTTGGAAGCACTATTAGATCATCCTTGCTGGCATCTCCAGAACTTGATGCTGGGAATTTCATCTGGTGCTGCTGCACTCGAATTATAACTTGTACTCAGCCAAAGCTTATCTACCCAGCAAGATCTCTGCATGGGCCTTTAAGATACATGAGGGTGGCTGGTTAGTAATACAGGATGGGAGGTGGTGAACTGTCTCATAAGACAAGTTATGTACCAAAATGGCTACCTGCCTTCTACTCTCAGAGTCCTGTGTGTTAAATTGGCATTCACACCACCTCAATCCCCTTTGGGTTCAACACTTCCTCTGGCTTTCATGGTATCACTTTTTTGCCTGTCAAGCTCTTTGGAGACATTACTTTGTTTTTTTTCCGTGTGGAACGTGTTCCTGCCCGTGGCAGAGGGGTTGGAACTGGATGAGCTTTAAGGTCCCAAACAAAACCATCCTGTGATTCTGTGATCCCAAAGCTGAGCACAGTCAAGAGGAGAAATAAATCTCAGTGTGACAGACCAGCAGTTTGGGCTTGGCTGGGCACTCAGGTAGTTTCTTGGAGGAGTCTCCACCAGCCTCTGCCTAGGCAGAGCAGAAAGACCTGCTCAGGTTCTTCCCGCTCTTTGGGCTGCTCAGAAATGTATTGGGGCAGCTTCATGGCTGTATTTGAAAACAAAGGGTGAGAACTGTGTAACACATCATTTTCTCTTGCACAGGTTTTGGGCAACAAAAAATCATGAGGCAGGATACCCTTCTTATGAATTCACTGTAGTAGTAATTGTGTATATTATTGAGTAATAGCAGTCATTTTGCAGCTTGCAAGTGAATTTCTTGGTTGCTTTCTTTTTCCCTATTCAAAACCACACAGCAGTGTCTCTTTGGGCCTGGTGCATAGCTTGGGCATAGTGTGACATTTTTCCATAAAAATATTGATGTTGAAGCAAAGTGAAAGGACAAATGCAGAGCGGCCAAGCGAAGGTCTCTTATGTGTTAGCCCCCTGTAACAAATATGAGAGGGAGATGTTCTCAAGTCAGTTTAACTGAGTTCTTATAAAATTGGTTGTAGATGGAGTCACAGTTTAAAACCTCATAAGAACAACGTCTTCCTAGTCACCTATTCCCAAGAGTAGCATAACTGCATAGAATTTTAATGAGACTTGCACATAGAGATTGCTTTTGTGTAAGAGAGCTCAAACCTATTTGTTCCTAGAATCTGAGCTTTTAATTTTTTAAATAAAATCACCAAGGTTACAAATGCTTTTGCTGTCAAAGCATTGTTGGGAACATCATCTTAAGACAGCACCTGCAAATGGTTCTTGCCTTTTCAAGGATAAGAAAACAAAGAGATTCCAGCTCTGGTTTCAGTGTATAGGACAAGCTTAAATGTAGCTCCATCACCCCACTGCAGCCCGTCTGTGTTAAAAATGGAGTTTTCCGTCACGTAGAGGAGGTAAGGGTCACCGTCAGAGGAGTAGGAAAAAGAGCTTTTTTATCGTGAACTGTGAGTATCTCACAAACCTGAGGAGGCTCATGGGAAGGCTGACTGCACAGTTCTCTGCAGGGATGTCCACAGAGCTTTCAATTTCCATAATGTGCTGAAGGCATTGAGCCAGAATCAGCATCGGTGGTACAGAGCAATACAACCACCTGATTTTCAGTGGCACTGCATTCCTTCACACCAGTAATTTCACATGTCCTGCTTCCTGTTGGGTGTTTTTTCCCCAAGCTGTTGTGATGAATAGCTATCTACCTGAGATGCTGTTAATCTTAAATCATAGGGATGAGGAAAAAGGGAATTTCCAAATGCTGGCACACCTTCTGCTGGTGGTTTGATTTAGTCACAGCTATTGCTGAAAGCTTTGCCACCGAGTGCTTGTCTCCATTTCTGCTTGAGGGATCTCACACCATGCACTGCCTTTGTCATAAGAGCTGGCTTGTCGGCACAGATGTAAAGGCAACGCAGGTATGGGATAGTCCTTCACAGACTTTCTTTTGTTGATTCTTTTGTTGTTTCTTGGTGAAAAGCCTGAAAAGGTGAGCATTAACCTTGGCTGTCCAAGTGCCCAGGATAAATAAGTGCTTCTGCTGCATCTGAAAGAGAAGAGGAGGCAAAGATGCAGAAATTCTTCATCTTCCCTGCCTTTTGCTCTGAAGGCAACTGTCTGCTGCTGAAATAGGGTGGTGCAAGTGCTGTGTGCTCTGTGTGTTGCTGGGGTACCTTTCCTGTAGAGATACCTATTAATCATAGAACAGTTTGTGTTGGAAGGGACCTTAAAGCTCATCCAGTTCCAAGCCCCGGCCATGGGCAGGGACACCCTCCACTAGACCAGGCTGCTCCAAACCCCATGCAAACTTGCCTTGAACACTGCCGGGGATGGGGCAGCCACAGCTTCTCTGGGCAACCTGTGCCAGTGCCTCACCACCCTCACAGGGAGGAACTTCTTCCTAATGTCTTATCTCAATCTCCCCTCTGTCAGGTTAAAGCCATTCCCCCTTGTCCTGTCACTACAGGCCCTTGTCAAAAGCCCCTCTCCACATTTCTTGTTGGGCCCTTTAGGCACTGGAAGCTGCTCTAAGGTCTCCCCTTAAGGAGCCTTCTCTTCTCCAGGCTGACCAAGCCCAGTTCTCTCAGCCTGTCTCATAGCAGAGCTGCTCCAGCCCTCGGACCCTCTTCATGAATTAAAGCAGCCTTTCAGTAATAGAGTTTAAGGTTTTTATGGTACGAAGCTGAGATTGCCCCAGCTATCCCATTTGCAGGGGAGGTTTCGGGTACTGTCCTAGGGAAAGTTTCCTGTCTTACTAGTCTGTACCTGCATACTGGTACACACCCCTCACATTATTTTGCACTTTGGTGAGCTTGATAGTAACCGGTGCTTTGCCTTGGGTGAGGTGACTTTGCTCTTTGCTAGCTGATTCGATGCAGCACTGGAAATGAAACTTCTGTGCTTTATGTATCTTCCATATCTAATCCTGACTGTAAATGAACAAATTAAGGATAGAGATTTGGATTCAGTTACAGGCATTTGTTCCAACCCTTAACCTTTCTGAGATCGTGCAAAATTTTCCTGGGGAAAGGTTGAAAGCCTCTCTTTGCAGATATCTGAAAATTAGATTGGATAAGGTAGTAGCAAGTATCCTATAGGGGATACTTCTGCACTGGAAAGTGCTATAGAGGACTCAGATTCAGAGATGAAAAAAGATCCTTTCCAGTACAGAGCAACAATAATTTTGCAGCTGAGGTGCTAAAAACCACATACACTTTCATTTCTCTTGAGCCTTTGAAGCAACAGCTTGTCAGTGCTTGAGTTCCCCTTAAATTTATGTGATGCACCCATTTCCTTATTACTTTCATAGACAAGGCATCCAGCAACACATTCATTCTAAAATGTCATGCCATTATGAATGCAGTTGCTGTTCATTGTAATAGCACCAACCACGATGAATTAATTTTGCATTCATGTAGATGTTATGAGCATTTTGGAATTTTTTTTCTAATTTGAATTAGTAAATGGACACTTAAAAGCATTTCTGTATGCCCACTGCTATGCCAAGGAAGCAGGAAAATCGTGTCTGTAGATTCAGCCTTGCATAATTTCTAACAGTAGGGAATTTCCCCCTAGCTAGAAATTAGCATCCAGCCCTTCTGGATTGATTGATTGTTTCTTGTGACAGCATGGACCTTAATCAATGTGTTGCATACACAACAGGCCCATCTGTTCATGCTGTAAGCATTCCACTGTCATTTAGCGTCTGGCTCAATTTAATGTACCACTTACTGTATCAGATACCTGCTTTGAGGCTGGGGGGATTTTTTCTGAGCTGGAAGAGAAGGAGCGCTCAGTATTTATCAGAGGAACCATCCATTTTCTTTTTCTGCAGAGAGCCTTGGGTGCTTCCCCTCACATAAGCACAATTTAGCTGCAGAAGTTTAGCGTTGCCATAAGCCTGTTGTCAGTGGATAAAGCATAGTTCAGCGATGCAGAATCTCTGCTCAGTGAACTGGGAGCGAGATATAATTTGGTGGCCGAGGCTTAGAGTTCAAACAGGACAGAACTTCCAGGTGCCGATGTGAATAGTGGAGTGTGTGGGGAGGGTACAGAAGGGGAGAAGTGCAGGGGGACCAGAGGGCTTGTGCAGACCTAGGTACAGAGCAAAGAATGCTGAGGGAAGGCATTAAGGTCAATATCTCATCTCAATCTCCCCTCTGTCAGGTTAAAGCCATTCCCCCTTGTCCTGTCACAGCAGGCCCTTGTCAAAAGCCCCTCTCCAGATTTCTTGTAGATGTCTCTGCAGCTCTCCAGTTCGACCCAAGCTCCCCTGGCTCTGTCACACCACCAAACAAAAGCATGCAAGTTTTTACATACCATGCATTTGCATTGTTTCTTTATGCTTTCCAAGTATTTTGAAGACCTGTGTGCTCCTGATGATTCTAGAAACCCACCAGAGCTATTCTGTGTATCACTGGTAAGGTGCTCACATCTCCTAACACTTTCGTGAGCCATCAGAGAAGACAGTGGCACTGAAGAACTGTGTGATCAGCTGAGGGTCATTGATGAGGTAAGCCACAGGAAGAACTGAAATGTGGGAGTACCAGTTCCCAGATTTCTTAGCACTTTTCAGGCTCCTCTGTTCCTTCTCAATGTCTCCATAGGCAAGTCTGAAAGCAGGAGTCCTTGGTGCAATTTTACCATTATAGATTCAGCTGGCCCCAAAACATCTGTGACTTCACACTGTAGCTATACAGTTCACATGTATGTCATGATCACTGAGTCACTAACTCAAGCATTCAGGTCTCACACTGGTGGACTTCATTTTCAAAGGCTGGAAGAGGGAAAGGCTGGAAAACCAAAGAAGTTAGGGAATGCTGAGTTGAGACCCATAGGCTTTTTGATAATACAGTCACAATTTCATCATGAACAAAACCATGTGTTTCACTTGACCACTCCATTTAATAAGGATTCACTTCCACTGGTTTCTATCATTTTTGAAGTAATGAAATCCTTGCATCACCTTGAAAGAGATAATTTGACCCCTGTGTTTATATGCATGCACAGGACAGCAATTTCTAGGGGGCACCCAGGATGCAGGAGAAAGGTTTCTCCTCAGGTTTATTGGTTCAGACAGGCAGCTGAGAATCATGGCTTTGGAACAGCTATTCTGCCCCTGCCGTGTTCAACTCTCTTATTCCACACTGAGAAGGCTGTTGCATGGTTTAGGCATAATCACTTCAGATGCTAAACTGCAAAGGGGAATCCGTAATGTGAAAGGCAAGTGTGCAGACAGAGAGTGAAAACAAAATAGCTGTTGAGCCCCAGATACAGATTTAGTTGATTTTTAAACAGTTTTGAAATACTCCCTCATGGGTAAGGTCTTCGAGGTACTGCTACCATTTATTGCTTTTTTTAGGTGGATACTTATAGTGGTTAATATCTGCTGCTTCATGTCTATGTTGGAAGGGGGGGGGGGGGTTGGCAGCTGCCATTGCTACTTATTTTTTTGGTTTTAAAATATTAAGCCAAACCAATTCCTTGCGCAAAGACTTCCATGCACCTTAATTCATAGCTGAAGCTGAGACTTGTGATTTTGGGTGACTTTTCTCTTTAGTAGAAGTGAAGAGAACAAATTTAGCCCAGTCCTCTCAGTAGGAACCCAGCCATGCCTTCGCCCTTATAATAGTGTTGTGCAAAATGTCAGAGCTGTGGAGCTTGATGATACAAGCTACTGTACCTTTCAGCCCTGGCTCATTTTTGAACCA
Source organism: Psilopsiagon aurifrons (assembly GCA_025447955.1). NCBI lineage: Eukaryota > Metazoa > Chordata > Aves > Psittaciformes > Psittacidae > Psilopsiagon > Psilopsiagon aurifrons. Next base: position 9,601 of record JAOEHY010049226.1, read on the forward strand.
CTCCTGAAAAATGTTAAATACTTCCTGCACTGGAGGTCTAGTGTCCTTCATACCCCGTATTTCAGATAATCACTTCAGATGAAGCTCGCTTAAATTGTACCTTCAGACTAAGATCATATAAACCTCGGTGATTTTTTCATTAATAATCTTTTTTTTTTTTTTAATTGTCCAAGAATTGACTCCAAATTAGATTTAGGAACAGAGGAAGGCAGCGCAATTGTATATGAAGTTAGAAGGGGAAGCAGTTTGCTGTGAAAAGGTCCTTTTGAATTTTCCGCCTTCCAAACAGTCACATAGCACCCACGAATACTGAACCTTGGGAGCTTCCTGTGAAGAAGAGTGTGATGGAGGTACTCTTTGCTGATGATTTACTTGTGGGCCAGAACTCCTTTTGCTTGTAGTGCTACTCTGCAATGAAGAAAAAAGAATACAATATACAAGCCAATATTTACCCCTTTGTTTCTTAGTTTGTTCTTTGGTGTCAGCACTTACAGGCATGGCATGCAAGTACCACTCGGAAACTCTTCTGGAGATTACAGAGAGGAAATTAAATTCTCTCTTAAAACAAGACCAATGCTATATGGATAAAGTACAATTTCTTCAGCGCAGTGACAGCAGCGTGAGCATTGATGTTGCTTCTGCCAGGAACCACGTGTTGCCTTAGAGTCAAAACCATTAACAATTGTCATGGTTTAAGCCTCTCAGCCACGCAGTTTGCTCACTCACCCCCCCCCCCCG
>JAOEHY010049228.1:0-14255 GCA_025447955.1 Psilopsiagon aurifrons
TTTATAAGCCTCTTTTTTCCTTCAAATTTTCCTCAGCAGCTCCTTATCCATCCAAGGGGGTCTCCTGGCCCTCCTGCAGCACTTACTTCTAGTAGGGATGTATCTCTCCTGTTCATGCAGCAGGTGATCCTTGAATATCAAGCAAGAGATTCATTTAGTTCACAAAAACCTGCAAAAAAACAAGTGAGAAGGCTGAAGAATGTTTCAGAGTATAGTGTACTTAGGTAAAATTTAAAAGTGATGAAACTTCAAAAAAAATATTATTTTTACTTTTGAATAGAACTGAGTGGCAAGAAGACATCTCATACCAAACACTTACTGTTAGTTTTTATGTGAAGACTTGGTCAGAAAGGAAGAAGAAACTTTTAATTACCTAAATTGTGGGGGAAGTATACCAAGTTTTAGCCCATAAGGAATGAATCTTACTAAAACATGAGAATGCACATTGATTACATTTATTGACCAGACCCATATTTTTTTTCATATCATGATATTTCTGGTATGAGAATGAGAGTAGTCAGTAAGTGGCATGCCTTGAGCTTTAGTATTTGGTTTTTACTATTATTTGTTTCACATACAGATAGAATCTGTGACTTCTTTGCTGAGAACCCACTTTTAAATCTTGTAACTATTCCTCTCATCTCTATTGGGAACACTAAGCCTCCATGTAGTTTAACTGAGCACCCTGGAGTTACAGCCTTAAGAAAAGTCAACTTCTAACACCTGATATTTCTTAACCTCAACTAAAGCAAAACTGGCATTCAGATATAGTAACGATGCTTTTTAATGTACAGGAATAATAGATGTTAGTATTCCGGTAAACAGTTTGCTACTTTTGTTTAGTTTTAAATTACAAAACATTTCTATCTATATACTGTATGAAAACATCATTATAAACAAAGCAGGTGTGCGGTGGGGAGAAAAACTTTTGCAGCAGTGCTTGAATATGTAACTATATATGGCCTAAAGAATGCTTATTTGCTCCTTAAGGCATGTAAAGAATTTAGTACCTTAAAACTATTAAAAATTACTCTTATTTATGAAGAAAAAATAGTCTATCAATAATTGGGGTCAGATCATATCAACTAGTGACCTCTGTGATGGCAACCTAAATGTGTTGCAAAGTGATTTGCCAAAAACTCATGTTACATGGTTTATAAAGTTCTTCAATTTCTTTTGTTGTCTTTTATTTAAGTATATCAAATACAAGAGTTGTGGAGGGAGAGGGTTTCACCCGATCTGTGTTTGAAAGACTATGTATATTTCAATTCTGGACAGGATTGATAACAGTTTGTGGCTTATTTGTGGTTTGAGGGGTTTTTGTGGATTTTCTTTTTTTTTTTTTAGGACTCTTCAAGATGTATAGAAATCTGTTTCCTATTTTACAGTTATGTGGATGCTTTTGAGGTTTTTTTTCTTTGTTTCTCTTGGTCAAACTTTCTCGCTTAAGAGTTGCATTTTGGAAAGCATGGTTGAGTAGTATTCCTTTGTCAGTACTTCTGATATACACTCCTGACACTCACTTGGTATCACTTGCATCAAACAGCCATCTGGAAATGAACTGTGGATCTCTGTTCTTTGCACACAATCACACTCCGACTATGGCTGAGTGATGATTTTGTTGAAGTAGCGATGCAGAACACAATAGTTAACTCCTCAAGTCTTTACCCATTCTGCTGGTGGATAAGGACTTTTTCCTTCACAGGTTTCTCCATAAACCCAGGGGATGGACAGCATTTATGTGGAGTTTGATTGCTTACTGACTGGAGGAGAATCCTTCAAGAATTACTTCTATAAAGAAGGCAGGTGAGGAATGCTGTTCTTGTCATGAACTGGTAGAGAAACAAGAAGGTAATGAACTAAGCAATGACAAAGTCACATCTGAATTTTGTTTGCATATGTACTAAGTGAAAGGCCTTGCTAGTAACATTGACAGGATGCATCAAAATACTGGACAGTACACTATATCAAGAGTGTTGAGGACTTTCATCTTCACATATTTGGGGTTTATCCAACTCTTGCTTTAGTTTCTGGTTGGGACTGTCTTTTGAACACAAGGCTGATATAGCGTGCCATAGCATTGCTTCTATATCTTCAAACTACTGGATTATTTGTTTTAGGAATTATGAAAAAATAATGGAGGGGGGACAAATCTGCAGATCAATAATAATAAGACTAATATGTAATTGTGGTTTCTACTGTACTAAGATGTAATTGTGTAATTATGTTATTAGTTCTTCTAATTCTTGCACTTCTGAGCAAGCAGAAAGCACTAAAGATGAATTTAAGATGCACTCTGTTCCTTTGAGGGGTTTGTGGGCTAAAACCAGAGTATCTTTTCTACTGGGATACACAAAAAGTTAGGTCAGTGTTGAATAATGTATTACCAGAATGCAGTAGCTCAAGGTAACTGCCCGTCTTCTCCCCTGCAGTGTCCTGTTTTACACATACAAATTCCCATGCAACCTTACCTCCTGATCCTCCTATTGCAAAAGAGGAAAAAACACTGAAAGAAACCAATACCTAATTTCCTTTAAAATTGTATTAGAGAAATATATATTACTTATTTTCTACAGAAATGTTTGCATATATATATATGTATACATAAATATAGATATAAAAACACCTTTTCTATTTATCTGCTCTTCTTACTGTATTGCCTGTTTGGTTAGTGTTTAACCTAACCTATAATCAGGATTGTTAATAACTGACATTAATTGTAATTATATTTATTCTAAGATATAAGTTGACATTATTAACATTATTACTGATTACACTTGTGTCTATAAAGCATGTAGTAGGAAAAATACATATTCCCTTCCTACCATTTGAAGAGATGTGGAGAACAAACTCTAGCTTTTCCACATGAAAAGCTTCTTTAAAATAGGTAAGCAGTCTTTGTGGTCATATTGAGATATGCTGTTAAATACCAAGAGTTGCTAGTACATTTTTAATGGTTGATGCAGCTTCCTAATCAGGAATTTACCACTATCTTATACACTGAAATACTACAGCCCAAGGAAATAGTTACTATTTAGTAACTCTGCATCTGTTGTAAAATTCAAATTTAGATTTCCTTTAAACAAAGATGGGATACAGAATTTAACTTCTTCAATGTAATTTGTTTTCTCATAGCTTTTAAACATATTCATGTCATTCATAAGCCAGTTTTAAAGTATGCTAACAACTCTTATACATATTAATATACTTAAAATAGAAAACCAGTAAGTGAAGCAAGAATGAGTATAGTTATACACAAAAATAACCTCTGAGTCCCTTACAGCATACTTAGCTTTTTGCAAAATAAGATGTATTTACAGATTATATAAAATACTTGCCCAGTGCCCACACTTTTTTTCTTTTTTTTCTTTTTTTTTTTTAAGAAATAGTACATAAAGGTTTAACATGGGAAAAACTGTCACAGTTTTAGTTTCAAAGCAAAATGAAGATAGAATTCAGTGCACTTACAAATACATCCAAATGTACTGGCCTGCAGACAGTCAGAAAAAGCAAACTGCAAACATTACATGTCTCTGCAAACAATAGCTATTATTGACTCAAATCTACCTAAATTTTCCCCATCTAAGCTCTTCAGTCTTAAAGAACAGGGAGTACAAAAAGTGATCTCACGTGTTCAGTCCAGCTACTGCACTAGTACATACTTCTCTTGTAACAGGAGGAGGAAAACAGCTGCAGCTAGGTCACCAGGTAGTTAAAAGTGTTGTAATGCAAATAAAGCAGTTGACAACTTGAGTGAGTTTGCACCTAAATGCTTTGTCATAGTGACTAAGATATATGTTTAGACAAAGGAAAATGCCCAGAATTTCCTGAATCAATGCAGCATTTCATGTTTCTGTTAAAATTAACTTCATTTTAATGTCTTAAAATTAATTTCAAATAGGAGTCTTTAATTTTTGTTCGTCTGCATGTAAGACTTCCTTGTGTCTTTTTGACTTCCCCCAGTGTCCATTACACCCACAACAAAGTTGGTTTGGGTTTTATTTGATTAGGCATATCTTTCCTAATTACATTCTTCGAAAGGATCATGGAGATGAAGGGTGAATATACAATAAAATAATAGATGACTATGAAATATGAGAAATCCTTTGTGTGGCAAGTGACAAAATATTACTTATAAACTCTGAATATGCTGACAGCACTTTGTCTCTGGATGAAACTTCTGAGAGTTTACTATGGGAAATTCAGTAGAATCAGCTGACAAAATGCAGCTTGTTCCCTAAGTAGCTATCAAGACTTGCTTCCAGGAAGCTCCTTGGAGCTGGGGGCTTGCATTCAGCCTGATAGGTAGCTGCCTCCTTCTGTCTATTCAGATTTAGACTTTGAAAACTGCCTTACGTCTCAGTCCTGCATTTCTAGGTCCTGACAGGAAATTGCTTGTTATTAGTCTGTTGTGTCCATGGTCACTCACAACAAAAAATTTTACACTATCATAACTAACCAGCTAAAGTACATAAACCCCAGTTTCTATTTCCTTTTTTCTTAGCTTGTTCTTTATAAATATTGCTACAAATTAAAGGAGATGAAAATGAAATTACAGAAAATCAGAATTCATCCTCCATCTTTTCTATGAAAGGCTTATGAAGACATGATGAGACTGCAGCTCCTTTCATAGGATTTTTTAACATTTTGAGTCAATTCTAAGTGCTGCAAATCAGTGCAACTCTTAACCTTTTCAGTGAAGCCTAACCTTTCAGTTATACCAGTTCAGAATCAGGCTTATTTTAGTAATGCTTACTGCATTTAAAAAAAAATACTAATAATCCTGTTATTGACATTTTATATCAATGTAAACATTTAACTCTTTAAAACAGAATTATATCAAATGCACATTCTTTGATAATTGAACAAAATAAATTAACAAGAAGTTTTACAGCAGAATCAATGTAAGATATCTTAAAGTATTGTTAGAACCCTATGCAGCTTCTGTCATTTTCATTTGTCCAGTTTGATTCCAGGTGATGTCCAATATAAACATTTCCAGTGTTTCAAAATGGAGAGCACCTGTGGATAGACAAATCCTTTGGAGTCCCTTCAACCCCACAGGAGCTTCACTGATTTCTTTGAAATGTTGAGCTGTTCTTCAGTTGGACTCTAGGTCACTTCGAAAGTGCATTGCAGTAGGTTCAAAAAACTGGAAGAAAAGTTTAGAGAGCAGTTTAAACTGTGAGTTGTTGACAACTAAATTAAACAACAAAATCGCCTCGTTTCTGTCTCATTAGACTTAAAACCAGACTCCATCATAAGGGAAAATCTTCTTTGTATTTGATTTTCAAATTGATTACCTGGATCCTCAAAGCTCTATTGTAAGTATGTATGGCAGTGTCTACTTTCTCCTGAACTTTATTTTTGCAGTTATTTAAACTGAAACTTAATGTAACAATAAGTACTGCAAACTTTATGAATATTAACATGCTGAAGTTATATACTTCTCCAGTTCTTGTTTGTTTTTTTCTTTGTTCTTGTTTATTCCCAGTTGAATCTTCAGCATCTCATTTTCTCCTTTAACTTATGTATTTCTTTTCCTGCCACCATACTGTATTCTCTGCATCCAATACCCAGCACTCAGCACATTTAGTGATGTTGTACCTTTCTCTGCTACCAAACATAAAGACTGGCATCTGCTTTTTTTTTCTGCAGTTTATCATTAAAACTTTAAAATCATATCTTTCTTTAGTTTGATTCGCTTCATCACTCAGTGTTTTATTACATTAAAATTTTTAACATAAAGTTATATATAAAAATTGAGAGGTTACTTTAGAAAGATGTATAAGAAGATGTGAGAACAGCATATGCATTGTGAATGATATGGCAAAGGTTGACAAAGTACTTGTATTTTTCTCATTAAAAGGGCACTCTCTGCATTCTAAATCGAGAAAATATTTAAATAAATTAAGTATGCAGTTCACCTGTCAAGGTCACAGTCAGAAATTAGTATTCAGCTTGAGGATTTAGCAAGATTTAAAACCAAAAAATGCTGTATGATAAAATAAAAATCTTGAACAACTTTCTCTCATTTGCCAAATACATTTGTTCTTCTGTCAAGAACTTCTCTACTTGGCTAATCTAGACAAATATGTATTATTTATTATTGTATAGAGTTTTTTGTGGATGGCAGATATTACTGTACTTAACAGACAATGTGCTCCATAGAAACCTGCCTGTTCCATTTTGCATGCGTAAATCATGGAAATGTCACAGCTTCCATTTAAATTAATTACAAATTGACCTTAGGTAGTGAGGGACTAAGTCTGCTTAGAGTAATTCTAATGCCTTTTTTTTTTTCTTTTCATATTTTAAACTATTGTAATAGTTAAGCATCTGTCAGCATTACAGTTATAAAACCATTTGAGAGAAGGGAGGCTTATCATGCAATTATCAGCATTTTCTGTGGTCTGAAAACTGGCATCTGGTATTTCAGCTTGGGATTCTTTTCTACATGAATTTTCAAGTACCTCCTTTTGTTTTCTTTTAGGTGTCCTCTGGTTGCATCAGGTTCCAATAACATGCTGTCTAGCAAACTGCAGGCAGAGAATGATGTGACTTCATTTCTATACTTTTAATAATACAACTGTTGCTCTGCAATGCTACTGCTGTTCAATGTGCAAACCAGTTTACAATGAAATACCTCATGTATCAAGTTGCTTATCCCTGACTGCTGCTGAATGTTTTCCCATTTCTTCCACTGTGGAATAGAACCGTTTATTTAAATATTAAGGCCCCATACACATATAAAAAGCATTCAGTTGAACCACTTGATTTCAAAGTAGGATTTTTTTCATGCAGATAATGTTGCTATTTTGCTTTAAAATGTAGCAAAAGATTAATTTTATAATGAAAGTTCACTACTAAACTTCTGGGTTTGCTCAGCTGGACTTGATTCAGTACATTTGGAAGTACAAATACAGAGTTCAGCCCAAGATACTCTTGTTATCTGCCTAGTCCTGGTTACTGTTAAAAATAGTATCCAAATGTTTAAAGGCATACATTTTATTAGAAATGCCTTCTTTATTATAGAGACTTCCAAATCCTAAAGCTTCTGTGTAATTCGCACCCCCTTAATTTACATGTATAGCAACAGAAAGGGGGATTAACCTGGTCTTCCAAAGACAATTATATAAATAATTAAATGGAAGGAAAAAGTTACTCCAAGGAGCATTTTGAAAAGTACTTCAGTCCCAAGGTTCTTGTAAATATTATCAGATACAATACACAAGAACGGCTTCTTCATTTCTGTACCATACAGCCCATTATGTAAGTCATAAGAAAACTGCTTTCTAGTGCACAGAAATTCTACCAAACATCTTAGGAGAGAGCTCCTCATTTCATGCAACTGTGTCATTACAATTGCAAGCCTGTTCATTCTAGCCGGTGCTCTGAATCCAGAACATGCAAGTGGAAGTAAAAGTGATTCTTCCACTTCCTTTATAGTCAAAGGAAGAGTCTGGCCAGAAGACAATGAACTGAAAACTATCTGCGATTCCAATGTTAATGTCCTGCTTTTACAGGTTCATGACAGGCTTCTTGACTTTTCCATATGCACCATCCAAAACCAGGTAGCTTTTTGATTTAGGGATCTCCACACTGACAGACTTTGAATGATGTTCTGCACTCCAAACTACACTCATCAAAATCCTAGAAAGCTGCACTACAAAGCCTTTTGCACAGGCAATTTGACTATTTCAATGAACTGATTATATCCTTTTTTCATTTTGTTTTTAAACAGAAAGACAAATGAGCAAGAATATGTAACTCAAGAAAAGCTAAATTTGCACAAAATGCATTTTCTAAGTGAAAATAAATTTCTTAACTCAGTAACACTGTACCAATATTTAGTCTTTTGTACCTGAGCCTGTGATTCAGTTGAACTGGCTTTGAAGTATGCCATGGTTTGCTAATCTAACTTTTGTATCTCTGCTTGAATGGAATGGCTTATGTATTATTGATACATTTTTAAAGCAAAAATAGTCCTGTATTTCCTTAAAAGTAGCAACTGGTAAAGTGATACAACATATTGAATTAGAAACCTAGCAATGTATATCACAGTCATCATTAAATACAAGTTGAGTATGGAAGAAAATGTAATTTATGAAGAGCTTGATCAACATTTTATATAATTGCTTACATTCTTCATAATTCAAAACACCTCAACTGTCAATACTTTTCTGTTTTAAGAATCTTAATGCTTCGTTCCTGTCATTCTATTAGGCTACAGAACACAATTCCTGAGCTTGTGAGCATGTTTGTTAACTTGCAAAAGTGACATTTAAAAATACTTATAGTCACCACTATGTCCTAGACTTTAGAAGTATTTTAAAAGCTTAGTTCTACTATAACTATTAATATAAGAGGTTAAACGTAAATATTTCATCACTACCAAGGGAAATTGCAACTGCATTCCAAATATTTCTAGATACAAAATGTGAATGGTTGAATGAAATCACTGGAGTAATGGTAAGCTACACAAGCAGAGGAACTGGCTTCTAAACAGAAGCTGTAATGATTATGTGCTTTTTAGATACTTCCCTTCTCTGATTGAGATAAGCAATTTGCACACATAGTCAATATTTTAATAGCAGGATCAGTAACTCTGGCACAAATGCTAAATTTAGCACTGGGCACATTTAGAATGGCCGGGAGTTAGCAGCTGTGACCTCTTGAGAGAGACATCTGCAGGAACATTTGTAAGAGACAGTGCCTCCTATCTTCCTGCGCTCCTGATTTCATATATAAGCTGCTTGGCAGCACACTCCCATCTTGAGAGACAGCATTTCCCAGATCATACTAGTAGCAAAAAACAGCAAAATTAGAGGCTAGTAGCCTCTGATTCAAGCAGAGGCAAGATGCCACCAATCAGCTTATCAGAACTGTCTAGTTTATTTAGAACTGCACCATCTCTTGGCTGTCCATGAGATTTCCCTTGGCATGCTTTATCTCTAATCTTAGAAATAATGGTACAATCTGCTCACCACTCCTACCAGACCGTCAGCCTCTGTTTTTATTGATATAGGGACTTGGTGCATTTGGTACTATCTAAATACCATCATTATCTCTTTAGCTGTCCTAAATAAAGCTAAATGTATCAATCACAATGATTGCAATGTAAAGTGTGAGATTTAAAAACTCTATGGCAATGAGGAAAATCAATATATGTATTTACCAAGGAAATGGGGCACTATTAGCTGTATTTAGGAAAAATGAGAAAAAATAGAGAATTAAAACATAAGAATCAAGCTTTTAATGACTAATTACTGACCGATTATCCTAGACATGCTCAGTTTGCAGGACACACATCTCTGGACATTACAGATATCTAAAGACATGATCATTCTCTGCCTGATATGAACAAGCTTAATAAAATAACTTAGCAGCTCTATCTGCATAAAACATTTCAGATGAGGAAATGGGGAAAATCGGTGTTAAAGTGTATAAAACTAGGAGCTTTTGATTCACAAACTGTATACAGTAGTTGTCAGATTTTCACACTGTATAAATATTGAGAATGAACAACAACCTTCTTTGGAGAGACTGTTATCTTATTACCTCAGTGAGCAAACCTTAGGAGATATTGAAGTTCTTATCTGTTTCACTGCATTGCTTCAGCAGATAATTTTACCATTCCTTACTGCAGATAGTAAGATTAAGAAATGGAAGATTTAAGATTAGTTTGTTTGTTGAGAATGGCATCATACATTGTTTTACACAATGTGTTCTGCTCAGTGCATGAATGTGGCAGAGAGATAAGTGTTTACATTTCTCATCTTCAAATAGCCTGTCTGCATTGTACTGAGTGACACTACTACTGGAAGCCACAGCTGATCTTTTAAAGAAAACTTTAAAAGAAAACTGTTAAACCTTTGCTTAGAAAGGACCAGTTAACTGGAGTTGAAGAGTAAATGAACAATGAAAATAATATTGGTCAAGTAAATATATTAAATGTTAAAGCAAGTATTCAGAAATTTTGCTACTCACTTCCATAGTGTCTTTTGAAAGATAAACAACCCAGTATACTAGGTTGAATCCTGCAAATGCCACTGGAAAGAGGATCCTAGAATACTGGTCTATTTTACTTGTGCCTCCAACAGGTGGTGGTGGTGGGATTGGTGGAGGAACAGATGCTGGTTGATACTGGGATGCACTATTTGATATTATGCTGGCTTCAGGAGATTGATCTGCCTGAGATGTTACAGAGTTTACTCGCTTCTTCAAGTTACAGTTGGAGTCAGAATGCTGTGGAAGAAAAAAAGAAAAAGGAGAAGGGGAGAAAAAGGTGAGTTTTGGATACAGTCTTAGGTTTTGTGATCATTAGGCTTCTTTCCACCTTTTTTACTCAACCTGATTTTATTGGTGCTGCTTGATGCTGTAGAGCATCCTGAGGAAACCATAGAAATAATGCAAATATACAGAGGTACATTTGTGGCCTTTGCTGTAAAAACATTTAAAAAAATGTGCTTTCCTTATTTAACAGGGTAACAAACAGAAACTAGAAGAGAAAGAAAAAGAAAAGATGGAGCCAAAGGAAAAGAAGATAATGGTCTATCTAAATTGTAGTATATTGGTATGACTGAAGTTTCTGTAGACACGAATCAAGTTTAAGCAAAACAGCACATATGGGCTGGCTCAAGCTCAGTCTTCCCTGTGTGAGCCCATTGATGAGTTTCAGTAGGCACTCGCTGAATGGAGTCAAGTTGTTGCACTCTTATTAGTTCCCAATCTATCTGCTGATGAACTAGAAAACTGCTGCCTGAAAAGAAAGGGGCTAAGTTTACAGGTGTTTAAGACAGGAATGCTAAATTGTCTTATGTTGTGGTTTGGTTTTTTTCCTAGTGTGAAATTTCATTTTCAAGTATGTAATGACTTTTCTGTGTGTATCTCTTACATATTGCTCTTTTTCTTCCTCTATAACCTCGCAACACTTCTAACTTGTCATATCCCTCCTTCATCCACTTTGCCATCTACGTATTAAATGATTAGTGCCATGTTTTGAATAGATATTAAGTGGCATTCATATTCTGGGGCTGTGCCTATCTGGAACACAGATGTTTGGTTTTGTCTTTTCCAGTAACACAGCAAACAACAGATTTAAATGGGGGATGATCTACAGATGTGTCACAGAAACAGAAAGAGGGTTATTCATGTCCACTTGCGCTAATCATCATAATAATCCAACTCTATAAACAGACTGACAAACCAAGCCCGGGCTACTGCTCTCATTACAGTTGCTATTCTGTTTTGTATTATGCCCTGCTTTGAACTGAATTGTAGTAGTTGTGAAGTAGCTGCTTTTCACTTTACTGCAAGATAGCTTGACCTTTTGTGGAGAATGAGTGGTTCCTAAAAATATAAGTGCTAGGGTGAATCTTAGCCCTTTTTATCTGCAATATTCTGGTATAAGGTTGGTCAAATTCTGCTCTGGATCACTCAAGCATGAATCAGGAGTTATTGTACTGAGTTGATGAAGTTAAAAGTAGGCAGAACAGATGTAGCATATGGTCTGTAGATGATGTTCAGTACTGACTGCATTTAGAATGTAGAAGTAGCAAATACTTTGTGATCATATGAATAGGCACTTGGAAGAAGTATAATCCTGGTCACTATTTTACTTATAATATTTATTAAATCTCATTCCTGTAGAAGGGGGTTTTGCTACAGAAGGAGGATTATTTCAATGTGATTTCATCTCAACTTGGAGATAGGAACATTTGAAGTCAGTGTATTCTCAGAACTTGGGGAGTGCACTAACTTGATTATACTCCCACTTTGGGCCCAGTTTAGGTCCATTATAGCAATTGAGTTATAATGATAACTTCTTATTACTTAGAATAGCCTATTCCAATGTCCAGGAAGGACCAGTGCATTTCACTGTCTCAGTAAAACCACAGCTTTTTGTCATGCTCTTCACCTGCTAAGGAGATGGTTTAGTTGATGTGAATTGCTAAGAAAGTTCCTGAGCAGTTCTTTACACTGCCTTTAACACCCTCATGTGCTCATCCAGCAAGTCAGCATCAGGACTATTTTCCTGTCTACCACTACCCAGGATATGGAATTTTAAGTCCAAATTTATCTTAGATGTGTAAAGATGTTCTCAGTGTGTTAACTGACTGTAGATCAGACTTGCTGCCTGGGGAGCTACAATTCATCTTTTTCATTGGAATTCACTGCTAACACAAGAGGAGGAGGCAGTGAAAGGAAGCCATGTAGTTTCTTATTACAGTTGAGTTCTGAAGAGCAGCTACAGTAATTTGCCTCCTACATTTAGATTTAACTTTTCCTTTTGACAAAGATTGCCTACAATGACATCATGAAACTTTAGCAAAACACGGAGAGAATAGCCTATGTTACATAGTTTACTTAGCCAAACACTGAAATAGTAAGGACTGTTTTACAAGTAGAAAGAGCAACTCTGTCATAATGAAATAATGAATTCTATCAAGTTACTGAATCCTGATTCAGAGAAGTACTCTTGTACTCATGTGGAATGTTAGTCTAATCAGGCAATTAAACTTGAAATTGTGTATGACTACCCAGTGACACAGAACAGATTGCAAGATCACTGTTTAATGTGAGATGCCATAAAACTGGGCTAGACAAAGACTGGTACATATATGGGCTAAGTATGATATAGTCTTTTGCAGCTCAGCTATCTGAGCCTCTGGAAAGCTCACAAAGCAGTATCATCTTGTCTATAAAGGTGCTGCTCGCTCACAACTCTCATCAATATCACTAGAATTTCCTCAGAATATCTCAGGAGGCTTTCAGCAAATTACTTGGCTTCCAGCTTTAAAAAAATACAGCATATATGTAACTTTGGAGTAAACAAAATTCTTTTTCTGCTTTTTCTGCTTTTTCTGTTTTTTATATGGATGATAATAGTGATTTATGAATGTGCTTTTTACTTATGTTTCTTTTCCTCAAGAGAATTTTGTAATTCAGATTTGTAAAATTTCCTACTGTTCTCTGTTCCTTTGTACTGCAAGTACATATTTCACTACCAAGTCAGTTTGTGACCTAGCAGTAACATGAGTATCTTATATATGCATACAGATACTGGCTAAGTAAATAAATGAGTACCTGTATGTCCTCTTTTACTCACTTAGTCTCTCTTTCCTGTGAGAAGTGTAGTAAAAAAAGGTTCATAAGAATAGACTCTAGAAGTTTCGACAAAAAAATGCACTATTCCTCCTTTTTTTTTGTAATTTATTGGATTAAGGATATTGAAATTTGCAAAACACACCTGATATTGCAAAACATACCAAAAAACACTAGGAACGAAGCTCAGTGTCTGTACGTGGCAGAATGCTAAATGAAATATATAACATTCTTTTTCACTGCCTGCATCATTAGTAGAAAAAAATTCAGCTATTCTTATTGTACACATAAAATTGCATGCTAATGACTTAGCTCCCAAAGAGAGAGTTAAGCATAGTTTATCCCCTAGATTCAATAGTGTGATCTGTAAAAACTCTGTTTAGCTACTGAACAGTCCATATGCAGTACTATGCAGCAGCGAAGTTCACCACATTAGGTAGGATCTCCTTTTGGGCATGCATCAATCTTTACAGTCTTGTGCAGTTTAAGTATCTATTTCATGCTAGAGATTCATTATAACCTATAATTTAGACATTTCTTTGCACATCTCATTTGTGGGATCTGATTCAAAACCAGTGTATTGAAAACATCTGTAAATGATGTTCTACTTAATTAAAAGCTCAATATAGTTTAGAAATCATTAATAGTCCTACCTTTATGTATCTGTCCTGGTTTCAGCTGGGATAGAGTTAATTATCTTTCTAGTAGCTGGTACAGTGCTATGTTTTGGATTTTTGAGCTACAGAATGTTGATAACAGCCTAATGTTTTAGTTGTTGCTAAGCAGTGCTTACTCTAAACCAAGGACTTTTCAGTTTCTCATTCTTTGTCAGTGATCAACTGCATAAGAAGCAGGGAGGCAGGACAGCTGACCTGAACTAGGCAAAGCGATATTCCATGCCACAGAAGGTCATGTTTAGTGTAGAAACTAGGGGGAGTTGGCCAGGGGTCAGTGATCACTGCACAGGGATGTGCTAGGCGGTGGTCAGCGAATGGTGAGAAATTCTATTGTGCTCACTTGTGTTTCCTGAATTTTATTCCTCCTCCTCTCTTTTTTTCTATTACTTATTTCTTATTTGTTTACTTCATTGCAATTATTAAGCTGTTCTTATCTCAACCTTCAGGTTTTATCTTCTTCAAATTCTCCTC
>JAOEHY010049230.1:0-28375 GCA_025447955.1 Psilopsiagon aurifrons
GGAGACCTCATAGCAGCCTTCCAGTATCTGAAGGGGGCTATAGGGATGCTGGGGAGGGACTCTTCATTAGGGACTGTGGTGACAGGACAAGGGGTAACGGGTTCAAACTGAAACAGAGGAAGTTCAGATTGGATATAAGGAAGAAATTCTTTACCGCAAGGGTGGTGAGGCACTGGAATGGGTTGCCCAGGGAAGTTGTGAATGCTCCATCCCTGGCGGTGTTCAAGGTTGGAGAGAGCCCTGTGTGGCATGGTTTAGTGGGAGGTGTCCCTGCGGGGGAGTTGAAACTGGATGATCTTAAGGTCCTTTCCAATCCTAACTATTCTATGATTCTATTGCACTTTATGGCAAAATTCCCATTGATTAAAGCAGAGCCAGAATTTCACATATAATACTTGGTCAGAATACCTCTTCTTCCTCCTGAGGCTTGTAAGAGCCATAAATAAAGTTAAAGCAATATAGTACTCACCAGTTTTAATAGAAGTCTCCTCTGTTAAACGACCACCAAATGTCGCTCAAGACGGGTTATACTGATTCATAAATGAGAGAAGGCTGCTTAGGATATTTTTTTTTAAACCATCACTACTTTTATTGGTTGTCAATGTTTTCCTGTTAGTTAATAAATGCATTTGATATAGGCGAGTTTCCAAACTAAGCATGATGGGAGGGCTAGTTTAACATTCAAACTAATTTAAAAAGAAGTTACCTCAAGTTTCCCTTTGGGACATATACAAAATATGCAGTTAATTTGTTGCACCTAATTTGTGTGTATATACTGGGAGGTAATTAGTGTAGAAATTCAACCAATTTTACAATCTTTCTGTTCAACGCAACAAATTACAGTTTTCAACACCTGTTTCTGGCAGTGACAATAGGTTTAGTACTTGCTTAATTTCCACAGACCAGAAATATACCCCAAGCAAAAGATACATTATATTTATATGCACATGCAGTATAGCATTGCTAGGATGAATACCACCGCCATCATAAGTATCCAGTCACACAATATTCCCCTGCAGAATTAGGAAAAGAAATGTGTATTCTAACATAAATTGGATGACTAGCTTCAGGTATTGGACATCATTAAAAGTTTCAAGGCACTTTCCACAATAGGACCTAGTTAAAAAGTTGTTTCTAACTTTGCCAAACTAACTGCTTGTTCTAAAACTTTACATGCTGGCTGTCTGCCTTCAAGCTGGGGGTTTGGGTTTCTGTCGTTGTTTTGTTTTTAATTTCAGCCAAAATCCTCCTCCAAGAAGGAGACCACAAAACATTCTGCTGGTTTGCCAAAATAGCATTCTGGCAGCCTTTCCTCCAACTTGAGCACCCTTTGCTTTGGAGTAGGAATTTAAAATTTGATTGGAGGTTGTGGGGGAAGAGAAATGAATCCCAGGAAGCCTAAACTACAAGCCTTTCTCAGAAACATAAAAGTAACAATGAAGTTTCCACATTTGTAACAGAGACTTTATGATTTCAGAAGCTAAAAGCTTCTAGAGACTGCAGAAAGTCTCACTGAGGGCATTTCTTCCCTCATAGATCCCAACATTTACGTGTACATATAATGCATAAAGAAAACAAATGATCATGGTTCCTGGAAGCCCAGGGTTATTGGTGATCCCAGTGTTAACAGCTAACATGTTCATTGCAAACACTGCTACAGGCTGCGGTAAAGGAAGCATCTCTCAGCAGTTCTGCTGATGCCAGCCAGATCCCCAAGTCAAATACAGAAGAGACAAACTTAACCAGGATTCCCCTACAATTCCTTACCTCATAACATTATTATAAAACTTCTAAATGAACAAGGATCCTACTGCAGAAAACATCTTTTATTACCCAACCCCAAATTCATTATGAGACTAGATCCATTCTTTGTCTTATGTGAGGCAGGAGTCAGTAGTTTTATCAAAAGAGAGACAAACAATTTGTAAAAGTAAGATTGCTCACAGTAATCCAACACTCATATATAACATTCAAGAGCCCCAAATCCCTGAATAACTTAAAATATCATACAGTTTTGAAAGAAAACTAAATGGAGAATAGATCAACCAGTACTGTTTAATGACTTCTGTATAATGTTACTAAGGTGTTGAAATATAATGTCCAAATTTTCAGAAGATTATTCATAGACTTGAGCTAATTTGAGCACACGAGTTTGTTACCTAAATGTGCATATAAAAAAGGATTCGTCATACAACCAAAACAGGAATGTAAATGCATAATTGACCATTAAGCCTAGAGTCTGCAAGTAAGTTTGAATGCAAGTATTTCTAGTGAAATCAACATAAGTATTGCTATTCATAAAGCCAACTGTGTATCTGTACTGTTGCAAGACCAAAGGGATAGTGAATGGTTAAGGTAACACATATGTAAATATATTACCATCTGCATTCCACAGCAAGAGCTCTTGAAAAGCTTGATTTTGCAAGACAATCTGTAGAAAACCAAGCAAATTAAAAACTGAGGCAACTTAGTACAAGGTTTTGGTTAACTGTGAGAGTACAGGAGCGCATTAAAACAAAAAGCAAATAATCATACAGCAACCACTTTCCAGTATAGATTTTTATTTCTTTTCAAAATAATGGGGTTTGTTTAGAACTAAGATACTGCAATAATTACCGAAAACAAAAGTACGCTTTGTTAGAACTTGTGATAAGTGTGGTTCTAGAGTTCTGAAAATGTGTGACAAAAAACAAGAAAATATAAAATTGGGTTAGCAAAATACAGTAACGGAGCTTTACAAGAGGGACACATACTCTATTTTTTTTTAACTAAGTCTGACAGGTAAACATGCTGTAACAGCTCTCCACTTAGAAACATATGCCTACAAACTTAATCTGCAGCCTTAATCCCAGGAAAAATACACTACTGATCAATCAAGGCTCAGTAGGTCCAAGGGAAAAAAAACCCAGCAAACCACCTTGAGCTGTGTTTCTTCATTAAACAAATATTCCCTTTTTCCATAAAGTATTTTTAATTTTAATAATCACTATATGTCATAAAATCACTATATAACATTCTTCTACTCTTCAAGATTCACCTAAGTTTGTAGCCATAATGTAAGGGTATTTTTATGCAAATATTTAAGTGTTTAATAAAAAAAGTATTTATTTATTGCATCTAGTGAAAAAAAAACAAACTTCGATGGTTCTTAGAAAACAAAAAGAAAAAAATAAATCACTGACTGGTTAATTGCCAAACATTCCCGTCCTCTGGCTTGCTTTTTCAAGGATCATGAAAAAACTCTGGAGTTCGTTGTGATCTGGACAACCAAAGATGATTAGTCTGTATAGGATCAGGATGCACAGTATCTGATTAAACCCACATACTTCCCAAATGAGCCAAAAGGATAAAAAAAATGTGGTTTGTTATCATGTCCATTTCCGAAGGACAGCTCACAAGGTTTCCTCTTCACGTAAAAACTGGAACACAGCTGAGAAGTCTTTCAGGGCATAGCCTTTTGCACACATCATTCTGTAGATCTGATGTGCCTGGGATCCCAAAGGAACTGGTGTCATTGTGTTGGTGGCAGAAATCTGCGCCAAGCCAAGATCCTGTGGGAAGGGAATAGAGTGAGGAAGACAGCAGACAGAAAGAACAGAGGGAAAGAAAAAAAGTCAGGGGAGAAACAAGGATGTAAATAGCCAGTACGTATTATAGGTTATTTGGTTTCCATTGTGAAGAGAGCTCTACTGACAACAAGGCAACACTCCAGCCTTAAAATTTCAGTCCTGGAAGACGGGAGTTTTGTTTAGTTTTTCCATTTTTAAAACAGTAACTAAATGTTATTCAACAGAAAAAAACCAAACTTTGCAAGGCAGGTGATCTCCCTCAGGACAGGAGGGATATTACGGGTCTAGATCACTACATAACCCAGTAGCAAGACTCAAGACTTGTTTTCCCCGCTTTGTTATGTCAACTCCTAAAGCTAAGTTTCCCTGGCCATTCACTTAAGCATTTCACATAGGTTCTAATGACATAATTTTCTTGTTCGAGCAGGAGAACATCTTCCTTTCTAAAAAAAGGTTAATAATCAAGCTGGAGGGATTTAAGTAACAACAAACGTGAAGCCACTTAGGATACATACATTTACTGTAATGTGACCAGTTAATACCAAATCAGATGCATAGGCCATTTTGTGAATGTGAATGGTTTGCAGCCTAACTGTAAGGATGCACTAAAGAATTCCTTAGGGGACTGTCCTGGGTCTGCTATGACTTTAATATTTCTTTAATGACTGAAGATAAAGGGATATAGAGAATAATCCTACTGCATTTTTTAATGCTAAATTTGGGGCAAAAGAAGAGGGGAGTTTGCAGAGAGGATGAATTTTAAACCTTTCCTCCAGAAGCCCTTCATCAACTACGTCTATAATCTGAAATAAATAGGATAGAACTCAAAGGTGAGTAGCAGGAGCTATGACAAACCATAGTTAGCTCGAAACAGTCAGCTGCAGGCATGCTGTACAGAAATGACAAGCCAGGGTGGAGGATGTCTTGAAGTCTAACCTGAATCAGACATGAAAGCAACCAAAGAAGAAAAAGCTAATAAGGGCCCAGATATATAAACAGATCTCTTGTCTAAGTAAGAAAGCAATGCCTTCACACAGTGTCTTGTTAACAAAATCAGTTTGTGGCCAACATTTTAAGAAAGTTGCTAAAGAACCTCTCAAGTGCTACTAGGAAATGCCTGGATTTTCTGTCCATCCAGGACTATGGTGGTTTATAAAATTTGATGTGTTTTTTGGCTTGTTTTTTTTTTTTTTTAAATAACAAATCTTTGATACAGAAGAACTGAGTGACTGTAGTACTGCTGAATGCACCTTTGGCTTCTCAGAGATGACTTACAAGACAGGTCTTTACTTTCTGTGTGTCTGGATTTGAATTAGCACAAGGAAATTCAAGATCTTACTCTATTCTCTAAATGTCACTTTGATCTGTAAATCGGCTCTATAAAGGTCATTCTGATACAAATCAGAATTACAGTTACTCTTCCTATTACCCTCGAATGACTTCAAGATCAAGGAAAATGGGAAAAACATACGTATCAGATGTCACAGGATCCAAAATATTCTTCATCTGCATCAGGGCAGATCATTCCTTCTTGTCTAGCAATTCTGTTGAAAGACTGATGACCTGACAAATCTAGGAACAGTTACTTTAACATCACTTACAATAAGATATTCCATGACATATTCCTAGCCTCTCCTAAGCCCTTTATGTGAAACCTATTACCATATTATCCATTTATTCAAAAAAGCTTAAATCATGTCATGGAATAGTACAATGGCAAAATAGCTAACTTCAAACTAGTGAAGGTGTCTGGTTTTTTTAGTGATGATTGTGCTATATTTCTTCCTTAAGGGACTGCCACAGAAGCAATCCTTGAAAATTCTGAATAAATAGACTGCTAGCACAAATACAAATTTATAGATCAGGTCTGTTCACTTTAATAATGAAACTGTGTCTCCAAGATGGTTGAAACATCAGCTAAGGTATCAATAATGAAATCGACAAGTACTCCTAATCCTAAAGTGCAGGAAGGTTGGTTTGGTTTTTTAAATTCCATTCTACAAATTAGAGCCTTGAAGGAAAAAATCCCAACCAAACAAAACGTAAATAAAGCTTATCTTTTGTTTTCAGGCTGTGAAGTGATTTGCACCTTTTGTCTTGAGTTTGGAGATTCTTTGAGTGAAATAGTACAAAACAGCTCTGAAATAAATTTGCCTTTCGCTAACCTTTATGGAAAAGTAAAAATCGGATAATTGTTTATGGCTCCTCTCATACTCTCCGGAACTGACATCTTCTAGATGTCTCACTGTACTGACTATTCTAATCACTTTTTCTCAGCTTGAAATAGGGAATCAAATTCTCTTTCAGAATCTGCTTCCAACGCTTACTTTGGACATACCTGGTTCCTTACCTTTATTGACATAAATGAAATTGCCATTGGGAATACAGCTGAAAGGCTGTCCTGACATGACTCAAGAACAGTATGACATAAATCTACCTCTTCTCAGGATTCAAAGATGACATTTAATTAGCAACTGTGCTGTGAATGGATGATGGAACTTCTGGCCTTCAATGCCTTGGACACAAAGATAGAGTGCGGAAGTAAACTACATTTTTTAAATGCAAAATCTTTGGAACAGGTTTCACATTAAATTGACCAAATTCTATGTTTCAGTATGAGATTTCAAGACTGAAGAGCTTTTCTGAGGTGTCTGACAAACGTTTCTGTCGCAAACACTTAAAATAAGGATCCTCTGGCTTTGCTTGACACATCCATTGCTGACAAAATATTTTTAAGAAAACCTTTGACTTCTACCACATTTGGTACGTGACCAGTAACTTGAAGTTTAGTAACTGTGTCTAGTGACTGTTACTGAGTCACTCGTATATTTCCATTGTGAAGCATTTTCTTCTCAACCTCAGGGATGTGCCTACCTCTTTCTCCTTTGAATATAGCTTTTCTCTTTTCTTAAGTGGAAAAAGCATGCTCTGTATATCCCAGAAAAAAAATTCTCCAACTCAATTCACAATCTATGCAATATGTCACATACCAGGATGAAATGGACATAGCAGAAGTCTTTCCACAGATTAAGGAGTGGTGTCATAGAAGAGATCACCACTGCACCAAATAATATCCTCAACATGATCAGCCATCTCATTCAAGTGATCTTACATCCATATAGAGTAACATAGCATTGTTCAAGGGCATGTAGTGACAGGACAAGTGGAAATGCCTTTAACCTGATGGAGGGTAGATTTACATTAGATATTACAAAGAAATTCTTCACTATGCAGGTGGTGAGACACTGGCACAGGTTGCCCAGAGAAGCTGCAGCTGCCCCATCTGTTCAAGGCCAGGTTGGATGGAGCTTCGAGCAACCTTTTCTAGTGGAAGGTGTCCCTGCTTATGGCAGGGGGGTTGGAACTAGACAATCTTTAAGGTCACTTCCAATCCAAATCATCCTATGATTCTATGTATGCACACAAATGCTTCCCTCAGGACAGTATCCCCATGATACTAATATTCAGTGTGAAAAGATTAACTGCACTTACATGCTTAGATGAGAGCTCTCTTCCAGGGTTGATTTCATAATTTACCTTAGGCAATCACTGCGCTAAACACAAAGTAGTTCAACAGTCAGAGTTCTATAGCTCCTTCCTCCAAGTGTGTTTCCTCATCAGTGGGATGCAGGCCCTCACCTCCTTGCCTGATTTCCTCTGGCCTGTGAGAGCTTAGCTTTCCTGACCACAGAATGACTCAGAAGAGAGCTTTTCCTAGAGCAGCCAAGAGCATGGCAGTAAGTGCATTCTCCTGGGGTAGGATAACTATAGGTTACAACTTCCGCATACGGAGAAGGACTTATTTCCCACTTATTTCCTCATACTGAGAAGGACCAGATTTCCCACTTTGTGGACAAGTAATTTAGATTACTAGGGTATTATTCATAAGAAGAAGCACTACTTCTGCCACCAACAAAGGCAATTCAGTAGAGCTCACAGCATGGTGCAGGTACCTGCAGAAAAATCAGTTTGCAGGGTGTGCGTTGAAACCTGGCTTCTTTCTGCACTCCAAATGTCCACAGGCAGAAAGACAAGCACATAAGCAGTTGCCTTAGTAAGGAAAAGGGATGGTAGTCCAATAGCACAGTTTAAGGTATATAGGAGAGATTAAGCCCAAAATCTTAAGTGTTTATGCCACTATTCACACCTACTTAGGTCACCTGGATTTCCCTGAACTGTTCTCTTGAGCTCAGGCTACTAAATTGAAGTGCAGTCATGGAAAAGTTACCTAAATGGCTTGTTGAATGCTTGCCATACACACGTGTTCATCAGGAGTCCTGGATTAAGGCAGAACTCAAAAAGACAGTGCGTATAATCTCACTGAGTGGCTCAGCAGTAATAGTGGACAGAAGGGGTCTAAGAGGGTAAGTAAAAGCCCCCTACATCAATTCAGAGCCACTGTAAGAGGTTGTCTTCCCCTCTGTTCATGTGTTCATGCACACATATTTCCCTGTAATCATAAATTTTCAGTTAGAAGAACATTTGCTAGAAGATGGGAGAGAAGCAACTGTACATACTTTACATGCAACTGTTACGTACCTTAGCCATGAGTGTTGTTCCAAAGCCACCTTGATAATTATTAGCAGATGGTACTCCTTCCATCACTCCAGGAACAGGGTTGTATGTGTCACTTGACCAGCAACGACCTGAGCTCATATTTAGGATTTTGGCCAGAAGCTTTGGGTCAAGGCCTAATCTGTCAAAGGTCAAGGGAGAGAAGTGTTAATGTCAAAATGAACAAGACATGGGTGACTTGTTTTATATCTTAAGACCCTACAATCATTTCTCTCCCTTTATTATAAGTCATGAAAAATGACAGAGTATTGATATTGGGGGTAGAGATGCCGCGTCTTAAATTAGAGAGCATCAATTCACCATTTAAGCAGTAGGTTTTCAGACCTTTTTTCCTTTGGTACTAAGCAAATCCTCTTCACCTAGCAATTCTGAAAGTGCAAGCAAAATAAAGGTCCTCAGTGAACATCAGTTCCCTTGTATTTCAATTACTAAAAGGCATTTTCTGTTCTGCTACTTATTAGGTCACCTAGTTGTTCTTCCTATCAAAATTATATTCTCTAAAGATGAACAAAGGAAAAAAAAAGCACAAGCAAGTACGGCAGCATGAAAGTACCTGTGTGATGTGTTTATAAGTGAACAGTGCATTTCTGATGTAACATAATGTAAATGATCCCACTTTAACGTGAACACAAATGCTATACTTCTCAAAAAATATTACTGCTGTATACGTCTGTATATTCTTTGATTTATTATTATTAAATCATTATATAATCCTGTAAATCTGGCTCTGTGACATATGTTACCTATTTGCAAACATGCATTATAGTTCTGGGTCAACTGTTGATAAGGTTACTGATCCCGATAAACCAAAGCTTGTCCAAGTAGAAACATCATTTGTTCTATCATGGAACTGATGGCGCACACTGCTGCTCAGTGTAGACTCTGAAAGTTCTTCAGTACTACAGGAAATTAACCCTCTTATGAATTCACATTTATGCTAATATGAAGTTGCAAGTGTAGTTTTACACCAACTGCATTTATACCAATGACAAGCAGCAGTAGTTTACCTGGCCCTGTACAAACATTCAGTTATACTCCTGCCAAAAAAGAAAGCAAGGGAATTATCTCCAGTAACACTCCAAGATGAGAAAAGGACATTTTAAAAAGGATCTATCACAACCTTCTATAAAGATTTTTTATAGAAGTCAACACTTTTTCATAAGCTCTTAAACCACAGATTTTTTGCACATCTCCTTAGCCATGGCAATCCTAGCACCATTTCCAGGTAATGTAGCACCCAAGGCTTTAATTTGTAGATGAGAAAAGCTCATTATCAATGGAACAGTTGCTAAAATTGATGTCTATTTATTCCAGTAGGTATTTCAGATTTGAAAAATACACTTATAACAGCGGGCCCTGCAGCATGGCTCCTGTTCCTGTGATGGCACGTGTCTCCTGCAATTCTGCCCTCTTAATACAAAGCACTAGGATCACTTTCTGTACCGCAAACGTAGCTTTTATTTAGCATTACTGCTGTGCACTTTTATTTATGAAATGCTGCAGCAGCCCCTGGTATTCAATGGCAAGTTCCCTGCTGGCCTGAATGGGATCAAGCTTTATTTTCCTCCCCACATTTTTCCAACCCTCTGACTCAACTGAATGCTTTCAATGGCCATTTATTTACAAAAAAAAAAATAAATCCCCAAACCCCAAATATTCCAGCACCAATATATTTTCATAGTATTTGAATTGTACTTTCGTCTTACACAGTGCACCAAATTCTTCATCAAGAGCCAATATGAATAACAGCTTTAACTGTCATCCAAAAAACACACACTGGGAGCAGGAAATACCTGAGCTTTCAAATACACAGAGGTTGCTTTTTTTGGCCAGAACAAAACTATTGGCTTGTTTGCTTCCTTATCATTGTTACACCCAAGTCAGTATTTTTAACAATGTAGTGCCTGCCTGTGCTCTATCTGGCTGCTTCCAGAGGCCCATAATTACAGCTGAGAGTATGCTGCAAGACAGACAGCTTATTATTTCAAAATGCATATAATCTTTTCAAAGAATGCTCTTCTCACAGTGTAAAAGTATACTTTAAAAGATATGTGTGTATTATACAGATATGTGAAACATTGTCTGCACTACATCTGCATATTTTTGCTCTTGGAAAAGAAGAAGGAAGATGGTGTCAGTTTAAAACCCCTGCCTCTTCAAAATTCATTCCTCTTAAACACCACACAGATTCCCTTCAGGAGACCTGAACGTATTTTTTTTTTCCTTCCTTTGCAGCAAGTGTATCATTAATAACAGCAAGTTAGAAATGCTTTGCATTTCATCTTTCTGAGGACTCATCCACTGGTGCATATATAACTGACTGTTAAAATTAGACATATATTAAAATCAGTTACTGAAGAAGTCCTCTGTCTTCCACTGTGCCCAAAGCTTGTAATGGTCTGAAACCAGCTAGAATATACAGTAATTGTCATTCAGGGAGAGTCTATCCTAGAAAGACATGCTTCAGTGGAGAAGACTGAGTTTCCATTTGAAATCAACAAATTAATCCAAGACAGGTATCTGAAAGGGCAAGTTTAATAGGAAGCAGCTACTGGGCTCTCAACCATGATAAAATGTTATTGCTGTTTCCCTGTAAATTGGCTGGGAACATACAATATTCTCTGCATAAGAGCTCCATTTCTGTTCAAGAGATATACTGCTCAAGCTATCAAAATGATGACAGTCTGCCAGTCCCCATAACAACTTGCCATTGGACGTGGCAAGAGCTTGTGCACGCGCGTGTGAATTTACAATTACCAAAATGTTCTTCTCCCTTATAAGCAGAAAAGAAACCCATTTATAATTGTAATAGAGCAAAAACAATTGTTTCCTTCAAATCAACACTACTTCAATAACACTCCTAATGAACTGAACAGCAGAAACTCAGCAACAAACAGACATACTCCCCCCCCCAATAAAAGGTTAAAATAGGATCCCTTCGAGCCACTTGTGGAAACTCAAGTTTTGCTGAGCTTTGAAAAAACCATGTACTGTAATTTTCATACACTTCTCCAATATTTCAGTCTGGAGCAGACAGAAAAATTAAATGGCATCTCACAAAAAAGATACAACCTGGTCTCATTTTAAGGTGTAACAACTGAAGCAGCTGAGAGTTTCCGATCTCAAGGTGCTTTGGATAAATACCATATGAAATTGCAAATACTCAAGCAGACCCTTAGGACCCTTCTACCACAGCTAAAAATGACTTTGCCATTGGTGATTTAAACAAGATAAGTGCTTTCAAGTGTCATTAATAACGTTCACAAGACTTAGCTATAGCACCATGCCAAAGACAGCAGAACTGCAGTGTTCTCTTTTTTCAAGGCACTCTTTCTAAAATCGCCAGTGAGGATGTGCCCCAGGCTTATCATTCCTCAGCCTGACCTAAACACAAACCAGGCACCAACAATATTTAATTTCTGAGCTTTATTTCGCTAGCATTTCACATTGCTCCACTGGAACTCAGGGCTCAGCAAAAGAAAGTTACTGACACCAAGATGATCAGCAAAAAGAAAAATAGTCTCTGGCTGTGGACAGTATCACCTAATGTTTTAATTTCTCATCTGTGAAGCTTACATGTACTCTGTGGGTTGGTTTGACATGGTCAGTAAGACATTTTGCAATATCTGCATTATCTGTGAAACTGTATAGCAAAATCCACTCAAGATTCTTCTACAGACAAGTTGCACTTTCATGCTAGAACAAAAAGAAAATACAAATGACAATGTGAATTCATTTCTAGAACATCTGCCACATGTTCTAACTTTCAGTTGCAACGTTTGCAAAGCAACAGGAAATTAGCGGAGAAAACGCAAACTATAACAAAAGAAGAATTTCAATGGTCAGAACTCAGGATAGATTTTTATTTTTTAAAGTTAGTTTGAAATTTAAACAAAATCACACATCTTCACTTGTTAATGAAGATGATTTGTACATAGAGGTGATGTTGGAGTAAAGCAGAAAAACAAGTGGAATATAAATTCAGAAACTACACAGCGATATTGCCTATTTTTTCTGGAAGTTCACTGTGGAATTTTTGCTCATTAAAATCTGTTTTCCTTCCTTCCCACCACATTCCATTTACTACTTATGCTGAAGTTTGAAAAAATCCCGTAACTTCAAATATGAAATAAATAAACCAATAACGATGTAATTTAAAAATCTGAAATAAATAAAACAGTAACTCTCTGCTTCAGAATATGAAAATTCAGACTACATGGTTTATGAAAACATTAGAGAAAAGGTGGCTTATTAATAGAATTAATACCACCCTGTTTTGAGGACGTTGTGATAATATCAGCTCAGAGTATATATTGGTTTCTGGAAGCTGCTGTAATATGACTTTCTAGTTATGCCTAGTTCAGTCAGCGATTTTTTGCACAATTAATTATCCAAAGTCCCTAAACCTCAATATTAAAATGATGCTGCAGATATACACAGTGCATGACATGACAATATTCTATATTCTTTCTGAAGCTGACAACCTGTCTAAGCTCCACAATTCCTATTATGAATTTTTTAGAATTCCAGCGTCCTTTATTAGGTCAGAGTCAGAGTTTCTTCACCAGATATGCGTCAATCTAATAAAACAGGTTCAGCTTCCTCCTCTCTCCAGATGAGGCAGCCACACTATCCTTCGAATTTCAGACTTGGAAAAAAAAAAGTCTAATAAATGTATTAATATAGCAAAACTTAGAATTAGAATTGCAACTGTTAACTGGTACATAAGAAATCTGTACACACCAGAAGCGGAAAGCTCCTATTTTAGTTATAAGCAGAGGCCATCTTCTCCAGGATTTAAATCACAGCACATTAAAATCAATGCACGGGCTCTAAATGACTTCATAAGACTTTAAATTACTGTCTCTGTCTTAAATCTCATGCAGCTTTCAGACTAGACAAGACTCTGCTCTTTGTATAATCTGGGTTACAATTAGGAGGTTTCTTCCACGATAAGTACAGTTCCTCCTTCCACGATTGTAGGGTAGGAAAGCTTGCATATTGTCACCTTCACATTGGGTTTCTGTTTAGAAATGCTACATATAAATTCAGTCAAAATTTAAACTGGAAAAGGACAAAATGAAAAATGAAAATTCTAAACACCTCAAGCCACAGTGCCTGCAGACATCAACTCATTCTGCACAGGGCTTACAGGAACAGAATACGAGTCTTCCAAACCTCTTGATTTTATTTTATCTCAAATTGTAACTCTAGTAATTCCTACAAATGTAGATAAAAATATAATGAAAAATCAGCTGCATATGCTGTATTAAGTGAATAATGACTTAAACCAGAACCTGATGAAAGCTTTACACAACACTGGACTACAACAGTTCAAAACAATGCTACTGTTTTTATTATAGCTTGATGCAGACATGCTTCAGTATCTTACAGACTCTCAATTTTAAAATGTAAATGGTACAGGATATTGATAAACCAATTAGCACTGATGCAAAGCAAATTCCTCTTTTATCTCAATTACAACATGACAACTTAATAGGTCAAGATAGTCTAACATCTGAGACAAGGGCAATTCAATAAAACAACTGCATCTTGATATGGTAATTAAGAGGAAATGTGAATCCATTACATTGCCTTGTGTGTCTGTGCATATGTAGGCCTTCTTTTTTATTTATTTAAGCACTTGATGCCCTCTTGCTGGTTTTTATAGTGTATCAAATCCACATGGTCTAAAGCCCAGTTGGTAAGTATCAATGATATTTGCAGTTTTAGCAGGTCAACTTTAAGGATGCAACTGTGCAAATAAATAATTCATGAAGAGCCCTCAAAATACACACAATCGCAGGATAATCTCTTTAAACATAAAACTTGCCTGTTTATAAATTTGTGAATTATTTAAATCTGGCTAAAAGAATTTATGAAAGGTCCAAATATTGTGATACTGAACTGGTACTTGCCCGCACTCTATTAGAAAACAAAACAAAACCTCAAAGACCACAGCAAAATAAATGGGTTACAACTGGAAAGGAAAAATAATTTTGCTTCAATATGCTGCCACTTAAAGTCAAATGTATTACCTCCGAGAAAAGAAACGGTACTTTTATCATTGACAAGAATGTAGTGGAGCATACTCCAGCCTTTTGACAAAGTAGCAGTTTTGGCAATTAGGACAAACTGCAGTGATAAAGTCAAACAGAAAGGTAGATATTCTTTTTTATGCTTTGAAACTTAATTTGATATACACACTGTACTAGAAATTTCACTTTACAATATATTTTGGAACAATTTAGCAAAGTAAACAAAGCTATATGGGAGTGCAGTACTCTGAATACACTGTACATTAGCTTAGAATACAGTCACCTTTATATTACCTCTACATGTTTATAATGCAAGATAAACATTATTGTACATTGCACTAGAGCCGAACAAATGAACTCTTAACTGCAGATGCAGAATGCAACAACCTATACCGCCAATACAAGAAAATATTCCTGCTGTGAAGAGCCATACTTTATGTAACATAATCCCTTTAATATGTTTTGTAAGAGAACTTCTGGCAAAAGTTTATCTAACCATCATTCTCTCAATGAAAGTCAACCATAAACCACAAAAAATGTTAACACAGTGAAAATGTTTCAATCCAATGCAAAAATCGAACAAACCTGATTCCAAGATTCATTGCTTCAGCAGTTCCAATCATACTGATAGCCAAAAGCATGTTGTTGCAGATCTTTGCAGCCTGAAAATAAGTTAAAGCATCAATTAGTATCTTCATTTTCATTGACCTAACATGTAAGAATCTTCTTTAACTAGGTCCATGACAGTATGATCAAATCTGTTTTGACAGCTCTCTTTTAAAAGCAGCAGCAGTAAGCACAGATCTAGAGCAGTATAAAGTCAATGAAAGCTACCCTATGGCTCCTTTTTTATTTAGCTCAGTTAGTATACATGGCACTTATGGGGCTCTTTGTCCTTCAGAACACTCAGTAAACTTAAATTCAGAAGAAACATAATTAAACCTGTGCCCTCTAAGAAGTACAGTATCATCAAGCCAATGTGGAGAAGCATCACATCAGATGTTTCGGTGCTAAGCTATACATAGTGGAGAAGAGCGCCATGAGGTTATTTTATAAACACATGGTTGAAGATAAGTAAATGAGCAAACAAGTATAAAGACATATTAACATGCATTTAGTTCTGGAATAAAAGAGTAGGCATCAGTAAAGAAAAACAAAGTGACAAAAATAAAAGATTGAGGTAACTAGCAACGCCTCAGGAAGCATTACCTGTCCGGTTCCAACTGCTCCACAGTAGACCACATTAGAACCCATGCATGTCAGCAGCTCTTTGGCAGCATCAAACTCTTGTTCCACTCCACCAACCATAAAAGTAAGGTTTCCAGCTCGAGCAGCTCCAACACCTGAATCAAGACAACATTGGATTTAATATCACTATTTAAAAAAAGCCCCATCTTATGTAGTTTATCTTACCAGTAAGGATCTAATGATGCAAAAGTTATGTGCTTAATACTTCAGTTATTCTGAACCTCTGAAAGTCTATGAAAAAGTAAGCCTATAGTCCCAGTACTTACAGGATCAGAGATCTTAATTCTCAAACATTTGGTGAAGATAGAGCCACCTTATCTTTCAGGCATACTGGCAGATAAACAATTCACAAGACTTACAGAAACCTGACAACGCTGCTCTTTATAGCTTCATATGAAGAAACAATCAACCCTTCTTGTACCTTCACAGCCCACAAAATTCACTCTATCTGAACTACTAAATAAAAATTTTGTTTTGTCACACTACTCTTCACATATGACTATTGACAAACTATTGCTCAAAGTTAACTCTGCTTTTATCAGCTTTTCCAAACCTAGGGTAATTTTCATTAATGCTTCCTGATTTTCACATAATTGAACATCTAAAGGACACAGGCATATAAAACCAAGCCTTCTGACCCTCTGCAGTCTACTGTGTTTCTAATCTCAAGCGAAATTTTACTTAATTTCAGAAACTTTGTGCTATGTTTCCTAAACTTAACAGATATAAAAAGACAGAAAGGACTCTGTAAAAAACAATGTAAACATGGTTCACACACACACACACACACACACTATTCCCAGTTTTGTACCTACATAGTTCCTGTAAGTCTGCCCTATCTTTACCACAGGTCAGTAAGCATACACCATAGCTCTTTGATTACAGAATCATAGAATGATTTGGGTTGGAAAGGACCCATTTTAGGGGGCTAGAACTAGATGATCTCACACTAGAGCAGGATGCTTATGGCCTTGTTGAACCTGGACTTGAACACTGAAAGGGATGGAGCATTCACAACTTCCCTGGGCAGCCTGTTTCAGTACCTCACCACCCTTGCAGTGAAGAATTTCTTCCTTATATCCAACCTAAATATCCTGTTTAAGATTGACCCATTACCCTTTGTTCTGTCATTACAGTCCCTGATGAAGCGTCCCTCCCCAACATCCCTATAAGCCCCCTTCATATACTGGAAGGCTGCTATGAGGTCTCCACGCAGCCTTCTCCTCTCCAGGCTGAACAGCCCCAACTTTCTCAGCCTATCTTCAGATGGGAGGTGCTCCAGCCCCTGATCATCCCCGTGGCCCTCCTCTGGACTTGTTCCAACAGTTCCATCTCCTTCTTATGTTGAGAAACCAGAAATGTACACAATACTACAAGTGAAGTCTCGCGAGAGCAGAGTAGAGGGGCAGGATCACCTCCTTGGACCTGCTGGTCACGCCCCTTTTGATGCAGCCTAGGATATGGCTGGCTTTCTGGGCTATGAGTGCACATTGTTCATGCTCAGTTTCTCATGGGGGTGTTTCTCAACCAGCCCCCCCCCCTTCTCCAAAGGCTGCCCTCAATCACTTCACTGCCCATCCCATGCCTGGGATTGCCCTCGACCCAGATGTAGGACCTTGAACTTATTATACAGTTCTAAGGACAAAACCAGCATTTTTTTTTCCATGTGATATTTATAATCTCCATGGAATATTCTATTTCTTAAAAGAAGCCTAATTCTAATATGAATTACTGATACAACCTTAATCTTATCCACAACATTTAAGGGATAGAACTCCTAGCTGCTAGGAAAATTTGGGCCAAACTGATGAACACATCAGCTTCTTTATTATTTTGTACTTTGTCAAGAAGCATAGCTACTATACATTTTCTGTGCTATGCACCACACTTTGTCCTGTTAGGATATACAGACCTGCTTTCAAATTAAATGTGTTCAACTAGGTACTATGTTCTTACAAACAGAATGTCCAAGTGAAAATTTGTCTTTACTCCATGTGGTAGACCATTTTGTTTCCACAGTAAGGCTGCTCTCCAGCTGTGGTTCACAACTCTTTGTCACGAACTAGCTACCATAATAAACATTAAGAAATGTTTCAACTGAAATAGTTTCCAAAGTGTAACTGGAACTTCCTTCGCTGAGCTAGGTTTTGTGTAGGAACAAATAAAAATGCACTATTAAAAAGTTTATTAGTTGACGAGATTTGTAAAATGAACAAAAAATACAGTTGAACCTCAAACAACAGAAACTTATTCCGTTAGAGTAACTTACACAGGGCATTTCTGCTTTCCTTGTTTCCCATTAATAAATGGAATTATGCACTATAAAACACCAGAAAGATAAAATTATAAGTCTACAACTAAGCCACCATGGCAATCAACTTTGTGCACAAAAGATTCGAATACAGTGTGCGATCATAGCAAAGCTAATCAGAGCTTCTCTCAATTTAAAGCCTTAGGTAAGCGCTATACCACAGCAAACGAATGAAGTGGTTGGCATTGGACTTCTTTTCTGAGATCAAGGACAGTTACACTGCAGCTCCTCACAGTGAAGAATTTTA
This sequence comes from Psilopsiagon aurifrons, assembly GCA_025447955.1. Lineage (NCBI taxonomy): Eukaryota > Metazoa > Chordata > Aves > Psittaciformes > Psittacidae > Psilopsiagon > Psilopsiagon aurifrons. Next base: position 17,989 of record JAOEHY010049230.1, read on the forward strand.
AGAATTTTTGTTTGCTTTCCTGTAAAAATTTCAAATGTCTTTGTGCAACTGCTCTATGTCTACAAATGCCCCTTTCTGTATCTGTTATGCATCTATTTCCCTGATCCTGCTTTCCAACATGCACCATCTTTTGAAGTCACTGAATAATTTCAGACAAATTTGACAGATCAAGGTCTCAAAACCAAGCCTACAATTATGAGAAAATAAGCAACAGAGTAGAGGAAAGAGGCTTCCACTGATGAAGTAGCTGCTCAACCTATATTACAACCAAGAATCACAGAATTGCAGGATTGCTGGGATTGGAAGGGACTTCCTAAGATCACCATCTGTTTCAGTTTTTGCCTACTGTCTCCTGTCCTGTCACTGGGCACTACAGAAGTAAGTCCAGATTCCTCTTCTTCATTCTTTCATCAGGTTTTTATAGACATTGATAAGATCCCCCCATAACCTTCTCTTTGTGGTATGCAGTCTCAACTTTCTCACTCTCTCCTCTTCTGAAAGATGCTCAGTTCCTTCATCATCATCACAGCAGTTAGCCAGACCCACTCCAGTAAATCTGTATCTTTCTTGCACTGGTGAGTACAGAACTGGAGCATCCCGAAGAACTTGGTCAGACCCACAGCTTTACAAAAAATATCAGTTTATGAGGCACTGCAGTATCTAGAGTGGTAAAGCTCTTCCTGCTCAGGCTGAGACACCCACTTGTAGGCAATCCTTAATCTTACTTAACAACTCCTCCCCAGGCAACTCACAGGACTGAGCTAAGAGCAAACCTTAACACAAATAGCTCATTGTCATCTTGTTAACTACTAGTTTACTATGTACATGACCACAAAGATTGCTACATTAATAAACACAATTATTTTCATTCCATTCCTCTAGCTATTTTTATTCAAACCACATAATGGCCTTTACCACTAATCCCGTGATCTGACCTGTAGCAAATTAAGTAGACAATTTAAGCCAAAGCTTACAAACAAAATCCAGTACTATCCATCATAGGTCAATAGGCTTGTATCTAGATTACAGACTGCTAAATAGCTTCAGAGAGTCATTTATTAGAGCAAAATTAATGCTGACAATAGTTTTCAGATGGTTAATCTTCTGACAGCTGCACTCTCTCACTTGTTCAAACGCTTACATTTCAAGAAGAAAAAATAAATTAGTTAAGTAGAAAAAAAAGAACAATTTGTTGTATAATGCAGAAGGCTTGGAAAATTCTCTTTAAAAAAACCAAAAACCTGATTAAATTAATTTTAAATTTAAATTAAATTTAAAACCTGGTGATTTTTTTCATCCAGGATCCTTGTCAACTATCAGCTATTTCATCAGAATTAAACAAGCAACACAGCAAATTTGTAACGCTGGCAATTAAAATAAAACCCCCAACAATTGGCAGGGAGTCTAGGAGTACAAAAACTAACTTCAGCTAAAAATAGAAATAAAAAATCATGAGATGGCAACATATGGCTTTACTTCACAATCACAGATTCCATACCAACAACCCAAGCCAGTGAAGTATTATCAGCTTCTAACACTAAAGACAGAAATACAGAAAACAGAGCAGCTAATGTAACTTAAAAAAGCTAGTGATTATTTTCCATATTTTGATTGTTTTAAAGGCATTTTACCACCTAAGACAGTGCTTTATGTACCACTGTTGATTACAGTTAAAAGTCCTTCAGAATCTATTTGTTCTTTCTAAGATACTAAAAGGCTCTTCTCATTGTCAGGGGATAATTTTCTGAGGAACTGTATTTGTGATTAACATGTGTAAGATTCCCTCCATTGCAAAGCAAGACTGCTGGAGCCCATGGCTGCAGTCCTATATGTGGCCTCTCTAGGATGACTCCCCCACATCTGTGTGCAGAATCTTTTAAGGAGGTCATACCAGCAGATCCCAGAGAGCAGCTCAGTAGGTCAGACACCAAGTCAGAAGGTCATAACACCACCAGAATTTTTCCCAGGGATATAAACTCTCAGGAACAGGTCTGCAGATAAATATTATAAGAGATCTAGCCAGTGAGGTGGCATGCAAAAAGTTAATTTGTGAAAAAGTACGGTGAGAAGTTACAGACTAGCACTGCACTATGGAATACATACTTAGGGATGGATTTCCTACTCAGATATAGACAGTTTTGGACTAAATCTGAAAAATTAGTTTATCAGAAGAGGTACATAAAGAACTGCCCTTCAAAGTATCCTATTGCATCTGGCCAAGTTACCTGTGGGGCAAGGAACAGTCCAATCCATATGCCTTTCACTTTGATTGCCAATGGATTGCTCAGTGAACCTGGTGCAGAGCAGTTACTGAGTTCAAAATACTAGACAAAAATGCAAATGGAGGCTTAAGAGCTCACATATGACAACAGCAACTGGTCACAGCTATCTTGGGACAGTTTAGAGGTGACCTAACAGGCTTTAGCCTCCAGGCCAAGCAGTTCAGTAGCCAACTAACCCTTCAATACTCACTTATCTGTGCTTATTAAAACAGTTTTTAACATGTTGGAAAAAGTCTTGTAATTTGCCACTCATGTTTCCAGATTAAAAGTCTTACCTCCATAGCTACATCATTAAAGCATCTTGTTTTCAGTTTGTTTATTAAGAATACAATTCGCTAGAGAAAAGATGTTAGTGTAAAGATGTTACATGAAGGTATCTGTTTTCAGTTTCAGCTTTATTACGTTTCCGTAAGAAGACCAGAGTACAAATGAGTTAAAAAGAAGTGGCATTATAAGGCTACTCATTACAACACCATCGCAGTACTAATACTGAAAACAGTTATGCTGCTAAAAACACAGAGCACCCAAGTGTATCCCTGAGCCAAAATACCGAAACCAATGCTACTTTGCACCTGTAGATAAAAAGAAACCTGCTGCAATGTTGAGAAATAAAACAGAAACAATGTGAACACAGCTGCCTCAGAGACTCCAAAGGCTGGAGATGAGGGCTATGACTTCAAGGAGCTTACGAACAAAAAGCATCTATTCTGTACTTTTTCTATTCAACATGTACTCTACTGAGCCATTTTAACAACCTGTTTTGTGACCTAAACTGGATAAAAAAGTAAACAAGAAAAATGGTGCTAGAGTTTGAATCCTCTCTCCTGTTTTACATGTCAAGCCTAAGAGTTAATAGGATTTGCCTATTATGCAAGTGCAAAGGAACACTAGTCCTTTATTCCAATATTTTTGCAAAAATGCAGTTTAAGCAACTGTAGTTGCCTCAAACAAGCAAGTTCTTGTCATGTTTCCTTTCTTTCAGATAGGTTGAACTTGAGAGCTTGCATCTGTGTAGCTTGTGCATGTGTTTTTAAGGACTGAAAAGTTCTTATTAAGTACCTGACAACTCATGTGAAATACTTTGTCTTTTGCAACTCAGAAAAAGTTAAACCCAGATACACAAGGAAAGATTAATTGAAAATGTTACTATTTTGTTATGTATATAAATCCAAAACCAACTAAATGCATGTACAGGCAAAATCAGCTACAAACCCCTCCTAGAAATAAAAGCAGATCATACTATACATTTAAAACAACCGCGAGGATACTAGTTATTTAATAAAATATTAATAGGGTATCCATTTTTTCTACTTGCTTCATAGACAACATCTGCCATCCTCATTCTATTTCCAAGAAACAAGTAAACAGAACAGTCTCAGAAAAACCTCCCACAACACACCACCACTCAGTGGGCTTTTACAAAAATCAGCATCAAAGCTAGACCTATGAAGCTATTCTGCTGCTCTATAACTAAAACACAGTAAATCACTTAATTTGCTCGAAAGAACTTAAATGTTTTAACCAGTCAGCCATCAGCGGAGATAAAGAAGAGGGCCTATGGGACCCCACTGCAATGTGAGCCGTCTTTAAAATGCAATTGTTCTAATCATTTTCTACAGATGCAACCTCACAAGGGGCTGCTGTCACAGGGACCATTTACGACTTGTTATGGTGTCTCTATTGTTTACCAGCGACATTCGCTAAAAAGGCGACAGCTGGGATGGAAAGCTGCTCCTCAACGAACAATATAATCCCGTGAAAGTAATCAACAAATTTAAGGGTGTTAATTAACTTTACACTTTATCATGTTCAATTAGTTGTCCTTTCTCGAAAAGATTGCCGTGCACAATCGGTTTAGAGCATGCCATGTTTGATTTGTAAGTGATCACTGTTTCTGTTTCAAAGTCCATGTCAGATGTTCTCTTGGGTTTTGGTGACACAGATGAATGGCTCCGCACATGTTAGGGGGTGATCTGGTTTAACATAAACCAGCATAACATAACCCCCTGTTAATGTATCGCTGGCCTTTCCAGAGCAAGCACAGAAACACCCGTGGATGCACACATACATGCACAAAACCCCTGCAGCGGCACCACAGACAACGAGTCAAAGTTTCGGTTTTGCTGAAATGCAAAGACACAAATAAATGGGCAATTTTTCATCATTATAGCTCAAAGCAAGACTTGTCTTCTAGGGGCACGCTTGGGATCATTTCTTCCCAGCAAGATCCCTAGTTCTGCTGCATTATGCACTATGCACATGCACCTTCGTACATTTTACATAATGCACGCTGCCTTTTTTTAATGGCAGCCGAGCAAATGCTGGTTAGATGTGCAAGTTCTTGTTTTTCATCAAATTCTGTGGTGGCTTTTAAATGCCTGTACTGCATTTATAATGGCAGGGGTTCTAGAAGAAAGTTGAATTAACCTATTATTAAAATTTGCCATTTTCACTTTAAAGTACTGTTCCTACTTGCTAATGGGACAAGACAAAGCTTGTGATGAAGTGACAACATACTTGGACATGCACCTTAATGAAAGTCACTGCTGTTTCTCTCTTCTGATAAATAGAGCTTTGCATCACCGTACCTCATAAACTAGTGGCGTTTCGACAAAAATGGAAATGGAGGTTCAGGTCAGTGCTTTGAAGATTTATTCAACAAGCATTCAGTATTACTCCAGACAAAAGCCTGCTTAAGGAAGCAGAAGCATCTCTTTTGCAGCTTAATCCAATTACATAATTTGTTAGATTATGGCTATAACAAAGAAAAAAGCCTAGTGGATTTTTATTCTGCTGCAACAGGCAAATTAAATACACATTATCATCATTATTTAGGCAGTTACATTGTACATATAAACAAACTGCAAAAAAAACCCTCCCACAAAACAAAACTAAATAAAAATGTAAAGAAAACCCAATGGAAAAGTTGTTAACTCTGAAAGCTAATAATGGACTAGGTTAAATATTTAAGAGGAAATTACAGACCATATCAGAAATAGCTGAAACCACAAAACAAAGCACTAGAAAACATTAGTTTTCTGCTATGAAGGAGATCTGCAGGGAGAAGGGAAGCGGTCGATAGATCCTTAAATTGGACGCAATATCTGTTCTTCTATCCCAAGTTGGCAGCTGCTACATTTGCAGACCTGGTTCATTATTTACCCATAATGACCATCAAGCTCCAGTCAAAGTCAGATCACAACAACTGTCAGCAGCTCTTTTAATTAGCCTTGTTTGAATTCAGATAAATATCACAATGGCCCAGCTTCTGCTGAAAAAGCAACAGAAGACTGCAAGGATAAGCTGCTCTACTGTTCCTAACGAACAGTATTGTGAAAAAGTCCAGACAAGAAAAGTTTCTTTCTTTTTAATTGAGGAAAGGATGGTGATGTGCACATGATTATTCACTTGCATGATATTTATATCACAACCTACAATTCCTATTTATGGGCAAATTTGTGCATCTCAAATGCCAACTCAGAGTGGTACTCCACAATCAAAAAGGTAAACTTTAAGAGATGGTTTACAGGTACTAATTAAATTTCTAACCTCTATGAAATCGGACGTTTGGAAAAACTGAATCAGAATTAAGGAATGCACATATTAACAGGATTATCCTCTCTCCTAATTTATCTCCTTCTGTTTGTTTATCCTCAGGGAACATAATCTTCTGTTGCATCAAGCCACTCTCATTCTCCCTGTGTCAGCAGCAGAATAATAATTCCCTCCCCCTCCTCCACTCCCCCCTCCCACACACAGAGGCAAGAATGAAGACGAGTGGATCAGACTGTGTGCATCAGCATTAATGCTCTATGCAGCTATTTTCCTAGCACTAGCAGAGACTGAAAGAAAGATACAAGAGAAGTGCACAATATGCTACCTGTTCTGGGCAGCCCAGCATGAGAGGGAGTAATTAAACAGATTTTGCCTCCTACAATAAGAAGGTAGAAGGTGCAGCCAGAAACTGCTGTAATAATGTTTCTTTAGCACTTCCCTTGCTGTCATGGTGGGTCCCTATTTTGCTAGGTCTGAAGACAAAAGACAGCACTAAACTCCCCAGTCCCACACGCCAATCTGAGTAGTGTTGTAAATGCAAGGATCCTCAGGGGCCTCAAGGAGAACATACTTTGGGATTTACATGAATCATGAGGATACATGTATATAAACAATAGGTACATACATGTGTTACAGTAGCAGAGGATACCCCTTTTGGGCACAGAAAAAATGATGTAAACATCATCAGGAACTTGAGGTTGAAAGCACTGTAGAAGGAAGGATAAAGAACTGATTAAACAAAACTGGCAAAATATTAACGAGAAGCTTTCTGCTTTTAAAGGAAGTCCTGAGTGGAACTACATGGGGATTAGTATTTGAACTTGGCCATGGACATCAGAATAAAAATTTTCAATCTGATTTAGATGTATTATAGAAGGATGCCAAAACATAGAAAAGATTATGCCCTTCCCAATAAATCATTCAAAAACTGAGTAGAAGCTGTTGTTAAGGCAGTTTTATATGAGCGGAATGGACCAGGAAAAATTTTACGAGATGGTATTAAGTAGCAACTGATGCCTCCAAAAGGATTAGCCAAAGAAAATAAGTTGCAGAAGGCAAATACACAGAGAAGACACTTTCAACTTTTTCAACTGAGTACAAGCTGAAAGGCCTGATGAGATTGTTCTGTCTGCAGCAGGTTTTTTAAAAGCATTACATTTATTTCTAGTCACTGTCAAAGAGAAATATCAAAGCACTTTAAAAGTTAGCAAGTAAAAAGGTTAACAGTACTGCAATAAGAAAGCAAATGAAATATGACTGATCAAATTATTTGCTTATTTTCAATACCCAAAACACTCTATCAAAACCATTTAAAAATAGTAGTTCATGCCAGACATCTTTCCTATTCCCCCCTTTAATCCATACTCCACTGCAAAGCCCCAGACAACAGAAAAAGCCCTTAGGTGTTTTTGCTGGAGTACCAGATTTAGCTACTCCTTTACCTACCTCTAATTCTTAGATATATGGCTTAAATCTGACTTGGGGCTGCAGACTTCTACAGAAATATTAAAATTTAACAACAACAACTGCAAGCATCCAGACTTGTGGTCACCAAAACTAACTGCACAGAGCTCAGCACAGCTCAAAACAAGTATTTCATTTTTCATCTGAATCTTAGCAAGAAGGCTGGACAGCCAGTGAAGAACGGGAGCAGTACATTCCATATATCCAAGACACCAAAGTTTCAAAGCAGCCTTCAGGACAGCCCAAATGTAAAGCACATGGCACAAAGCTATCTGGTTAACCCTTGCTAGGTTCTGAGTAAGCATAGTATCAAATACAAAAGAAATATCAAATACAAGAGAAACAAGAAAATAATGCATTGTCTTCTTGCCCAGCACTACCGTTTGTATTTCTAGTATTTTAAGGGAAGTCCAAAAATAAAACATGAACACGTGCACAGCTTCTTAGCTATGCAGGCCAGCATTAACCCTCCGCTCAACTGAAATTTGACAGACAGGCCCTAGCACAATTCCCACTTTCCCAGATGAGGCTTCAAGTCCTAGAAATAAAACTTATCTCAATCACACAGTACAAACCCAAGAATTACTTCTGCCTGCACTAGAAAGGTGACAGAGCTGCACATTTAACGCCCACAGAGGTCACCACAACCCACTTTCTTCAGACGCTGCTACTCTATGCAGAAGATGAGCAACCGGAAAATAAGACTGCTATGGGACTACAGGAGGAAAAACTCAAAATGTTGAACATTTATTATGTCCCCTTAGAAACAGAGAAGGCAAACTCCCACAAGAGCTATTCTATCTGCTCTAACTAGAATCCACAGACAATACCAAAACAAACAACAACATCAAACCCGAAAGCTTAATTTTAGTGTGGGATAGCAAAAGCCACAAATACAATCAGCAGTCCACCTTGCCATAACGGCTTTTTACCTCATCCATTTTGACTGAGCAACATACAGACAAAATCAGGACCAACAAAACCAGAGGTGTGGTCAACCCTGCTGAGCTCTGTATATTACAAAAAGCAGTTAGGCATACACCACCCTGTTTGCAGATTCTGCTAGTTGGACTTGAATGTCTCTATCAGGAACAGATGAAATACTTGTGCATTCTACCTTAACTCCACAGCAAAATGCAAGTTTGTTTACACAACATTGTGGAACAGATTAATAGCTGAGACCCTTTTATTATAACAGAAAACCAAGAATCTTTGAAGGAAAAATAAACCAGGAATTTAATATTATTGGTTACATATTTCTCTAGTATTAGTGCAACTGTAACAAGACATTAATCCTCTTTTACAAAAACAAAATACTCGAAATACTTCAATCCTTTGAGACTTTCTTTACCATGCTCCCATCATATAGGCCCCACAAAGCATCAAAACACTTCAGCATGTTTTTTTTTTTGCTGAATAATGAAGGCATTAAGCACATTGCTAAAAAAATTATCAAACATTTACTTAAGGTATGCATTTAACTGCATTCCTCGGTAGCAATGGGTTCAAGTGTTCTCCTTAATAAAAGGTTTCCTTCTTAGAAAGCCAGCTGCAGAAGTTTAAAGCAGGTAAATTTCTATTGATGCATTCATTACTCCTTTCCTGTTATATAAGAACATAAAGCATTGTAAACACAGAAAAATAAAGCAAAAAAGCATTAAAATGGAGTGGAATAGCATAGCATACAGATTCCTAAGAATTTCTGGTTTATTAAAGAGCTGAAGATGCAGCAATGCCACATGCAAATCACAAACAGTCGGGGCAAATCACAGTCACAACATTAAAACAGTATCCAATATTTAATAGGAGGAATCTAACAAAATTTTAAAATAAAATGGCAATGTACATCCAGAAAAAAGTGTCAGGCTCATAATTTTAAAATAAATACACCTCCAGGATTTTCTGCTGGAGAGCTGCTCGGCTGTGAATTTTGCTTTTCGCTCTTTTGGGTACAGTCTATGACAGGACAACTGATACCGCTCTACCAACTGAAACGGGAAAGAAATACTTAAATAGGATGGAAGACTGTATCGAACATTTCTGAACAAACTTTAGAACCTTGTCCCTTAAAGTGCAATCAGTGGTATGAAACCAATGATTCTTTTCATAGCCTGAACCACCATCAGAGTAGAGTGCACTGCTTCAGATACATCTGTACTTTCTGCAAGCATTTTGGCACTGAATCGTGTCCTCGGATACAGTGAACAGCCCAAACAGCTTCTCCTTTAAAATTTATGCTTATTTTTAAGCACACCTAACTCTATATCCCCAATGTAACAAAGCATTTTCTGCTGCCCAACTTCAGCATATTCAGAGTTAATTCTCAAAGCTTTTATTTGGCACTGAAAAGGCAAAGCAGTATTAATAGTGCAAGATGACAACTGCTAGGAAAGCAGCCTAAATTGGAAAGATACAGAGCTTCCATTTAAGGAATCCCTTCGTTATAAGGCCTTTCCTAGTTCTATTTCCTGTTTAGGGATACTCTGTGCACAATTCTATTATTACTCCCCTGCAAAACAAATAGTACATCTCTTTCAGAGAACTAGATTTAGCATTGCCCTCCAGCCTAAAATGCAATGTACTCTTCAGTGTTCTCAAATGTACTTGATGTCACTTATCCAATGAGTTCAAACCCCTGTAATTTAATTAAAGATCACCCTTTTTAATGTATGAACTAATTCTAAGTTTAGTACAGAAATATTTTAAAAAAGAGATACCATTATTACTAATTACTTTTATTGTTTCAGGATGAGCAAATATGCAATCATATCGTTTAAATTTGCAAATCTTTACATACTCCAAATGCTGCAATTTCATGAAACAAAACACATTTTAACATTCAACTGGACTGAACGACAACTTAAGGAGACCCACTATAAAATAACACGTGAACCTCTTTTTTTCCCCACTACCTGTAACTATTCCAACACTACAACTAAAGCAATTTTGCACAAAACCAAACCAACCTCTTTTCTTTAAAGTAAAGTATCAAAAGTCAGTATATGCCCTGGTCTTCCATTAAAAAAAAGGAAGGAAAGAAAGAAAGAAAGAAAGAAAGAAAGAGAAAGACAGAAAGAAAGAAAGAA
>JAOEHY010049231.1:5483-30645 GCA_025447955.1 Psilopsiagon aurifrons
AGGGCATTTGCCACCATCCATGAGTCAGTATAGAGATAAAGTACCCACCTCTTTTCTCGCTCAGCAATGTCCAAAGCCAGGTGGATAGCTTTCACTTCCACAAACTGACTTGATTCACCCTCTCCTTCAGCAGTTTCTGCAACTTGTTGTCAGGGGCTCAATGCAGTTGCCTTCCATCTCTGACACTTCCAAAGTGCTGGAGGGACCTACTGGACTAGATAATTGCTCAATCTATCCCACACACCCTGCCACTCATGGCTGTCCATCCTCATGGAGAGGCTCTTGGTGGTCCTCCTATATCATCTTCTTATCCTAGCAAGACTTGAGCCTAACCCTGCTTAGCTTCCACAGTTGGACAAGATTGGATGTCCTCAGGACGGTCATGCCATAGGCATAACATAGAAAGCATATGCAGCAAAAAGCTGGTTCCCAGCAAAAAGACCAGGGTGCTTTCAAGGGTGTTGAAAGGATATTCAGGATCTTTAACTCTTTTCGAATCTTCTCCCACTGTAAACAACCTGCTGGGGGAGCAGAGGGTGTGAGGGAATGTCTCCTTCATAGGCTGACCTCCCAAAGAGGAAATAAAAGATGTCTAATTGCTAAACACTTCCTTTATATATCTCCCAAAGTATAGAGATGATGGCCACACTGGGAACACAAGCCTGATCAGTTTCATGATCAATGAGTCTATTGCATTACAAGCCATTACTATAAAGTACAGTGAAACAAGAGACTTTGTCCAAGCCCCACAGCTGGTAAACACTAACACAGCAAATACAGGCTGTAAGTAAGGTACAACATGCTGAAAATCAGAGATCAAGAGCAACAACTTTGAGAGCCAATAAATCTGAATTGTGATGAGTGACTATTAATCCGAAAAAATGAATGCTTTTCACAAATGTGATTAGACACAATCCTGTCAGATCCCTCACTATCTCAACCCTTCATGCCCCACATTGGGTGCCACAAAGAACTGTTGTGGTTTAAGGGCAGATGGTAACTCAGGACCATGCACTCACTCACTCTCCCCCTTCTTTCTCCCCCTACTCCTGAAGGGATGGGGAGGAGAATCGAAAGAATGCAACTCCCACAGGTTGAGACAAAAAGAGTTCAGTAACTGAAGTATAATACAAAACTACTACTGCAACCACTAATAATAATAATAAAGGAAATAACAAGGGAAGAGAATACAATAGCTCACCGCCTGCCGACTGACACTCAGCCTGACCCGAGTAGTGACCTAACCCTTCCGGGTAGCTGCCACCAGTTTATATAGTGGGCATGACGTGCGTGGTATGGAATACCTCTTTGATTAGTTTGGGTCAGGTGTCCTGTCTCTGCTTCCTCCCAGCTTCCCCTCCTTCCTGGCAGAGCATGAGACTCAGAAAGACCATGGCTAGAGAAAACATTACTGAGCAACAACTAAAAATGTTGGTGCTACCAGTGTTGTTCCCAGACTGAAAGTCAAAACCACAGAGGTGGACCAGCTACTAAGAAGTAAAAAAATGACTGCTACTGCTGAACCCAGGACAACTATATATTTTGATGTTTCTGGTCAAATAACTCCTGAGAGAAAATTAGTGAATTTTAGATTTACAACAGACATTCACACTGGAAACATTAATCTAGAGTAACTTCTATTGAGAGTAATTGACCCCAGCTTAGGTTCATAACTTGAGATGTAATTTTTCAGGGCTGTTCCATTTTTCTTCTCAAAACCAAATCATTTGGGAGACATTAAATTCAGGAATTATAAATTGAGGTATTCATTGACTAAGGTTGAAATCAAGTATTTCACTGATCCAGAATGAAATAGGTCCATATTACTTATCTATAGAATTCGGTTTTGCTTTCCTGCAACTATAGTGCTTTAGACCAGCTGAGATGACAGTGCTTTAGGAAAACATGCTAAGCTTCGAGACAAGACTTTTCTTCACAAAAAAATGCAGGTCCCCAAAAAGGCTGAGATTTTTTGAGGTATCTATTAATGGTTACTTAAGATGTCACAAAGCCCTGTCACTGTGGAGTTCATCAGTCTGAAAAACAGTCTGCTCTACTTAAGTATGTACTGGGCCCCAACAGGAAAACATTTTATGTCCCCAGAGATCACCTTCTTGCAATACTGAAAAAATAATCTTGTACTACAAATTCATGGGATAAGAGCTTCAGCTAATTCTGTATTCAAGGAAACACCAGAATGTCAAAAGGAAACACCAGAATGTCAAAAGCAAACCCATTACTGTGGAAAGTGGCATTGGAGTTACATATGAAAGAATATCAGAAATTACTAGACTTTGTAATAGTTTTGAAAACCTCTCTGGTCACAAACATATTCATTACAGGCTAATATACAGTCCTTCACAAGTAAGATAGGTATTCTTTCACTACTTGCCGTCTTTTCAGATACTGGATTTTATATTGCGACTGTTCCTGCCATGTGAATTTATGAGGAGCTCATAAATTTTCTTTTTTATTTTTCCAGACAGTTTTTGACCTGTCTTAGTAGGTTTTTCCTTAGGGATAGCACATACATTTTCTATTTGATAGGCTGACACTTTAACCATTGAACTGTCATTTTCTTAGAGAATACAAAAAGCAGACCCTCTTCCTGAAAACAGAATGCAAACTAACAAGTAAAACAATAATGCTGGTCTAAAAAATGAGGCAAAGTGGGCTAGTCATTCAACTTTCTGCAGTACAGTTTTGAACTTTCATGTAAAGAAAAATATTTAACTGGAATTAACATGTACCTGCTTAAAAAAGATTATTTCACCACAAGATTCTGTCACTTCAAATTCTTATCTCCCTATCTAAAGAAGAATTCTGTGTTTTTAACTAATATGGTTTTACATTTAATTGCTGAAATTCATACTGTAGTTGCCATTAGTATGGTAACTCCCGTACATTAGTATGGTAGCTACATACATTAGTAACTACCAACATTTTCCACATTTCCTTCAATCTCCCAATTTCACATGATCATATGACTTAGTTGGCTTTTTGTTTGTTTGGGTTTGTTTTTTGGGTTTGTTTGGGGTTTTTTTTTGAGATTGAAGAGAGTACAGGTGAAAAGTTCAGTTTTGTTTTTCAAAATCAATGAAAAATTTGAAGATTCAGGATAAAACCTTTCTTAGGAATTTGAAATAGCATGACTAAAATCTTCTTACGGCAACCTTTCACCATTTTTTTTTTTATTTAAAGTTATGTATTTATTATTTTATACTGCATACGTGCCAGAACAAACAGCAGACATAGCAATGATGACAACTGGGAAAGGTGAAAGAACCACAAGACAAAAAGGTGCTTGTTACTGGATCAGGCTGAATAGTCAGGTGAAGATAATTAAATCTGTTTGAACATCTTATGAAATTAAACCCAAATATAACTGAAATGTCATTGATATTTCTATATCTTTCAATAATGAGAAACATATATGATAGATAATTTTTCATTCTATCAATAAAAGGAGATGAGCAAGATTAGAAGTTGCTCCATTCTATGTAGAGGAAGAAGTTTGGATCTGAAAAGTAGATCTCAAGTTTAGAGATCAAGTTTACTACCAATTAAGTTATCAAATATATTCTATATTTAAACCAATTTTAAAGATTTCACCTCATAAGAGCCTGCCTCTCAAGGACCAAACTGCAGTTTATTTATGTAAGCATATAAGAAAGGATATAAAAACTAAACTGAGGTTTTCCCTCATTCATATTAACAAGACATTGGGTGACTTTGCATTCACAGATAATTTGGAACACAAAATTGAGAAAATAAATTAGCGAGCATGGAATAAGCAATAATTCAGTGACTAATCTCTTCAACATGGTGTTTTAATAAAAACTGAGGTTTTAATAAATATCAATTATAATTAATATTCTGACTATATAAAATCTTACTGTGCAATGCAAAATCAAACAAAACCTCCCACTTCAGGCACAGAATAGATGTCTGACAGCCAGATGTGCATGACAGCCAATTGCTCCTCATTTCTTAAAAGCCAGTTAAACAACCAAATATTCTGAATGAAAAACATCTTTTGCAGTTGGCTTTTAAATATAATATATGCGCTTAAAGGGTCATTACAGAAAAACACTGTATGTGTAAGAACATGGCTTTCTGCTGATTTTCAAATGACTGCAAGAAAAATGGAAAAGAAAAAAATTGCATAGATACAGCGAATGGCTTGGTTTTGTCACAAGCTCTTATTTACATGTGCACTTGTGTGAATGAGGAAGGTCTGTGTGAAAGAAGGTTTGCAAGACTAGCTTCTATAATTGGTTTCTCAATATGTCTGAGTGCTTGAACGACCTAGCGGTCATGAGGGTGCCTGTAACTCCTGTTCACATTAAAGAGATTTACGTTGTGTGTCTGACAACCAATAGGTCCCTTATGGTTCTGGCCTAAGTTCAGATTTTAGAAAGCAGTGAACATGTTTTGTATAGAAGCTGCTCCCCAGTCTTTCAGTAGCATTAATTTTACACAATTGTAGCATATCCCTGCAGAGGGTCCATCAGCTTTCATATGTTGCTGTGTGCCAGTGTTCTGCTCTACTAATATGCACGGTGAATTAATACCTTTTTTCCGATACATGTTTGCATCTACATTTCAGAATTTTCTGTTCTAATTCAAATTTTTGAACAGAAACCTCAGTGAGGTTATTACTTCCTGTTCCAAGTTTAGCATCTGGGTGCAGTTGAAATAATAATTTTGTTCAATAAATATATTAGCTCAATGTTGCCTCTGTGAACATGGCATTACTATTAATCTCACAGGCCTTATGGGAAGTTCCTGAAGTACTCACAGGCAGCTTGTATTAATCTACTAATTTTTTGCATTTAATTTACCTTCCTTTTTGATTTTTTCTTTTGCGTTTGATTTTTAACTGACCTGAAGCTCAAATAATAAGACACCTGTTTCTCAGCCACCTAAATAAATTACCCTTGCCTGCATAGACACAACTTCATCTCTGTCCTATATAAACCACTTCCTGTTGCAGGTCTTGGAATAAAATCCCTGGACACTGAAGTGCGTGTTTCAACCTAAGCAGCAGTTGTTCCAGAGGGAATTAACTGCAGTGTGGATGACAGAGGGACAAAGACCTGGAAGAATAACAGTTATAAGTAGTGCTGTGCATCTACTTAGGTCACCAAATGTGTCTTTTTAGAGTTTGCATGAAATCTGAATAATACCTGTCCATGCTAAATCTACATTCATGCAGCCCTTTACAGAAAGGTCCATAACACTGTGCCATGTTAAAAAGTCCCCTTACCCTGGAACTGGATTGGCTTCCATTCAAGCTGGTTAAAAAAGCAGGAGTAGTGTAGTATCTATTAGTGTAGATGTGAACCTTTGTAACAGTTAACTGTGCTCTTTAAAATAGGGTATAATACAGATAATCCTCAAAAAAAAATAGGGAAGTTTTGTTTAGAGATCACTTTAAAAAAAAGAAAAAATAGTTGCTAATGCTTTCATCTTGAAACAACAGCCTAACAAAGAAAATTAAACTAGTAAAAATAGTGAAGTATATTGAAGCAAGACTGGGTACAGGCTTTGGTTTCTAACTGGGAAGGCCAGCTCAATCAATTATCATTCTTTCACTTAATTATTTCATTCCAAAGTTCTAGGCAGGAAGCTATATTCATGCAAATGAATTTTATAATTAAAACACCAACTGGTTTAAGAATTCCTTTTTTATCAGAGATTTGCTGTGATAGTAAGCAGTTCTATATTATAATTACTTTATGACCTCCAAGATTCCATATGTAGGAGTGTACAGGTACAAATCTGACAAGAGATTTCTCATGCAGGCATTTCATCACTATCTGAAGTCTTTCAGACTTTGTCTATTAATCCATGGGGTATCCTTTAGTAAAAGGGGACTGACTAATAGGATGGATTTTCTTCACTTGGTTGCTTGTTTCATTTTGCTGACTTTTTAAATTATAAAGGCCAAATTATTTCTGTTCAAATTAAGGACATTCTTTGCTTGACCAAAACCAGAACAATTAAAAAAAAATTAAAACTATTTCTGAATTCTGATAACCTTAGGGGGGAGAGGGGGAAGGAGATACTAAGTGAAATATACCACAGAGATACTCTAAAATACTTTAAAATACTGATAACTGTTAAATAAAATCAAATGTTTTGAATGCCAGTACGTTTTATTAAAGGATTAATGTCAATCAATTCAGAAATATTAAAATTGAAAAAAAATAGCTTCTAATGCCAACAATTCGTATCCCTCAAACTGCTACTTAATTGAAGTGATGATGTATGAGAAGGTACTTTCTCAGTCTGAAATTATTTTCCTTTCCTTTCTCCTGCTTGCCTAATGTTACCAGAATAGATGGTATTTTAGGTTCATTATTCACCTTTTCTAAAATCATAGAATCATAGAAGAGTTAGGGTTGGAAAGGACATTAAGATCATCTAGTTCCAACCCCCCCTGCCAGAGACAGGGACAACTCCCTCTAAACCATGTCACCCAAGGCCCTGTCCAATCTGGCCTTGAACACAGCCAGCCATGGAGCATTCACAACTTCCTATAGCAGCCCATTCCTGTGCCTCACCACCCTTACAGTAAAGAATTTCTTCCTCATATCCAATCTAAACTTCCCCCATTTTAGTTTGAATCCATTACTCCTTGTCCTCTCACTAGAGAACTCAATGAAGAGTCCCTCCCCAGCATCCCTGTAGGCCCCCTTCATACATGGGAACGCTGCTAGGAGATCTTCACACAGCCTTCTCTTCTCCAGGCTGAAAAGCCCCAATTTTCTCAGCCTATCTTTATTCGGGAGGTGCTCCAATCCCCTGATATCCTCATGGCCCTCCTCTGGACTTGTTCCAACAGTTCCATGTCCTTTTTCTGTTAAGGACACCAGAACTGTGCACAATACTCCAAGTGAGGTCTCATGAGAGCAGAGTAGAGGGGCAGGATCACCACCCTCGACCTGCTGGTCACACTCCTTTTGATACAACCCAGGATATAGTTGGCTTTCTGGGCTGCAAGCGAAGACTGCCAGCTCATGTTCATTTTTCCATTGACCAACACCCCCAAGTCCTTCTCCACAGGGCTGCTCTCAATCTCTCCTCTGCCCAATCTGTAGCTGTGCCTGGGATTGCTCCACCACAGTTGTAGGTCCTTGCACTTGTCGTGCTTAAACTTCATAAGGTTGGCATGAACCCACCTCACAAGAGTGTCAAGGGTCCCCCTGGGGTGGCATTCCTTCCCTCCAGTGTATCAACTGAACCACACAGCTTGGTGTCCTCAGCAAACTTGCTGAGGGTATACTCAATTCCACTGTCCATGTCAACAACAAAGATGTTGAACATGACTGGTCGCAACACCAGCCCCTGAGAGGAATCACTTGTTACTGGTGTCCAGCTGGACATTGAGTAATTGAGCACACTTTGCATGCGGCCATCCAACCAGTTCTTTATCCACCAAGTAGTCCACCTATCAAATTGACGTCTCTCCAACTTAGAGACAGGGATGTCATGTGCAACAGTGACAAATGCTTTGCACAAGTCCCAGGAGATGACATCAACCGCTCTACCCCTGTCCATCAGTTCCATAGCCCCATCATAGAAGGCCACCAGATTGGTCAGGCTGGATTTCCCCTTAGTGAAGCCATGCTGGCTGTCACTCAGCACCTTCTTGTTTTTCCTGTGCCTCAGCATCTGCTCCAAGAGAATCTGCTCCAAGATTTTGGCAGGCACAAAGGTGAGCCTAGCTGCTCTGTAGTTCCTGGGTCATCCATTTTCCCCTTCTTGAAAATGGGGTTATATTTCCCTTTTTTCAGTCATGGGAACTTCACCTGACTGCCATGATTTTTCAAACTTGATGGACAGTGGCTTAGAAACTTCATTTGCCAGCTTCTTCAGGACCCATGGATGGATTTCATCCGGTCACATGGACTTGTGTATGTTCAGGTTCCTAAGATGGTCTCGAACCAGATCCTCTCCTACAGTGGGCCTAGGTTCTTTATTCTCACAGTCCCTGCATCTGCCTTACAAGACTTGACTGGTGTGGTCAGAGAATTTGCCGGTAAAGACTGAGGCAAAGAAGTCATTAAGAATCTCAGCCTTCTCCAAATCCAGGGTAGCCAGTTCTCCTGATAGCTTCTAGAGGGGGCCCACGTTGTCCCTAGCCTGTCTTTTATTTGCAATATATTTATAGAATCCCTTCCTGTTATCCTTAACATCCCTAGCCAAGTTTAATTCTAAGTGGGCCTTTGCCTTCCTAACCTGGATCCTAGCTTCCCAGACGACATCCCTGTATTCCTCCCAGGCTGTCTGTCCTTGCTTCCACCTTTTATAAGCTTCTTTTTTTTTTTTTTAATTTTTCTCAGGAGCCCCTTATCCATCCAGGGGGGTATCCTGGCCCTCCTGTTGCACTTCCTTCTAGTAGGGATGTATCTCTCCTGAGCATGCAGCAGGTGATCCTTGAATATCAACCAAGAGCCTTGGGCCCCCCTGCCCTCTATGGCTATATCTGATGGAACCTTGCTAAGCAGGTTCCTAAATAGGCCAAAGTCTGCTCTTTTGAAGTCCAGGGCAGTCAGCTTGCTGCATGCTCTTCTCACTGTCCTGCGGATCTTGAATTCGATCATCTCACGATCACTGCAATCAAGGCTGCCCTGGAGCATCACATTCCCAACCATCCCTTCCCTGTTGGTGAGCACGAGGTCAAGCATGGCATAGCTCCTTGTCATCTCCTCTATTACTTGCAGAAGAAAGCTGTCTTCCATACAGCCGAAGAACTTCCTGGATTGCTTTTGCTGCGCCGTACCATCCCTCCAACAGATATCAGGGTGGTTAAAAACCCCCATGAGACCAAAGGTCTGCAAGTGTAGGGCTATTCCTATCTGTCTACAGAGTGCTTCATCCACCAAGTCCTCTTGGTCAGGTGGTCTGTAACAGGTCTCCCCAATAATGTCTCCCATCGTTCTTTGTTTAACCCTGACCAACAAAGTCTCTGTCGACTGCTCACTGTTTTCGTCTACTTTTTGTAGCTTTATGGTTCTTGTGTTTTGTTTTTTTTTTTTACCATTTGTGTTAGAAAAAATAGAAATACTTAAATCAGTCATCATTTCCTGTAGCTTATTCCCAAATATAAATTCTCTATTAGTTTCAGTTTTCTGGAAATAAAAATAATTTCTACACCAATCAACTGTGGCATTACTAAATACTCATAGGGAACTAGGAAATGAAACTAAAGTCCTCTTTTCAGGCACTGGTTCTTCATAAGGCAGGGTGAAGGAGGAAGAAAGCAAGGAGAGAAAAAAGCTTACATCATCACTTAGCTGTATTTTCTCTTTCCTTATTTTTTGGAATGAGGCTTCAACCACCTTGATACCTTAATGCTGTGTTCTCATAACTTTGGCTGCTAAAAACAAGATAGTGATCAGGATATGCATATCTTTATGCATTTAGAAACTGAAAACAGAATAGTAATTGACTCATGGGTGGTTTATGTCTTTTGCATACGTTTTTGCTGCACTGTGCTACCAAAAATCACTAGCAATAATGTTACCTTAGCAACTACATATTAAATAAAATTTTTGCTTTATTCCAACAGAAAGAACACTTTGTCATCAATATGTCATGTGAATTTTTATGTTTAAGACAGAATGAATAAATGGATTGCAGGGATAAGAGAAAGAGACACAATTCCCTCCAAATGACAGACGATGATAAAAAAAAAAAAAATGATCTTTGGTAACAATTTTTACAGTTCTTCCATTTGGATATATCAACAGTTTTGTCTGAAAGGAAATGAAAGAGATGAAAGACAATAAGTTTGATCAATGAAGAGATGCTAAACTTGATAAGAAATTGTAGCTGTCTGCTGGTTTACAAGTGTGTTATGGTGTGAACCAAAAGGCTATGAAGACACATGTCACTGCAAACTTTTGGTATCTTAACATTTTAAATACTAGGTCTCAGGTAGCATCTGTCTATTCATTTTCACCCTTAGTACCAAGTGATTTTTTACTTGCTACAGGTTTCACAGGTGCGGTAGGCATTAAATAGTGAATATGTCGACAAATCTGCACCTGGTTCTGTAGAATTAGATTGCATCTCCTTTTGAGTGTGGTTCTCCCCAAGATGTTTTGCTATGTCAAATACAAAAAGCCTTGATGTTTAACATTTATAGGTACCATTTTTTCAAATATAAATATTATGCCATTTATACTTTTGTCCAGCCAGCTGCTAGCCATGCCCAGCCAGCCTCCTCCAGAAGGCTATTTACAAGAGGGAGAAGAGTGGTTTGGATTTTTTTTGCAGAGAAAAGAGAACAAGGACTAGCGGCAAAACCAAAATTACTTCACATTTTTGGACTTTTCATGTAACTGTGTTTACATTTTTCTATCAGTTTGCCTAATAAAGTGCATACATTCAATGTGCAAGTGAGCACAAGGCTTTCGTTTTTTTGAACTTAGGCACCTAACAATGAACCATGCTTTTTCTTATACAGGAAGTGTACATCTTAGCAAATAGGTCAGTGACTAAGTCTTAAGCTTTGCCACTGTGTTACAGTAGTGGGATGGACAAGAGACCCTTTCGGTGTCTCTCAACAACTCAAAGGAGATGAATTGAGGGAGGCTGCGTACCTGTTGGTGATGAGCGGCGTCTTGTTCCTTGGGAAAATGTCAGGGGGCAGAGCAGGTGAGGTCCTCCAAAGGTGGGGGGTGGATTTTTTTTGCCTTAAGGATACAGAAATCAACTGCCCAAGCAACAAACTGCCAGAGACAGTGCTACAAACACCAGGGCACAAAGTTAATAGGGCCTGGGCATTTAAGAGATACCCCTGCCACCATCAGAACATGTCAGAATAGCTCATAGTGTATGCGCATTATGCAAATGATTCTCCAGCCTTGGGAAGATTCCAAGAGAACCTGACCCTATTAAAAGGCAGTTCTCTTTTAGCTGTGTGGTGTGTGCTCCTCTACCCTGGACCCCAGTGGACTCACTGTCTGAAAGGACTACAAGGACTACTTTCAGTTACTGCAACTGAAAGGATTTCAGCTCACTGAGAAGATGTCGCTGGATCTACAGGGTGGTGATCATATTTCTGTTTTCCTCCCTTCTTTCATTCCTTTCTCCTTTTCTCCTTCTACTTTTTACAACAAAATTAATTGTTCCATTTCAGCCTCTGGAGGTTTTGTGATTTCTCCTTCAAACCACATTGAATATGATAAAAGATCACCTCCTGCTACACCTGCCAAGCAGGATGGAACAAGCAGTATTGAACAGACTCTATAAAGTTATGCTGAAGCATATTTTCTTTTGAGAAATGCTGATGAACTACCAGTGAAAGATCTCATGGAGCTGTCTTCTTTCCACCAATCTGAGAAATTCGAGCTGATTTTGCTTCTGAACCCTGAACCTTCTTGACACTAACAGTATCCTTAAGCAACCACCAAAGAAGGGTGGATCTATCAGGTGTACCAGGGTGGCCTTAAACTCTGTAGCTTACCTTTGCATAGCTCAATACCCACAAGCTCAGTTTGGTGACTGCTCCTACTGAGAAATTGATAGAAATTAAACATAAGAAAATCACTGAACATAAGCTTGTAACATTTGAGTAAGCATATTTTGAATGGAAAAAAAACACATGCTAGTGCTCTTGAGAGAACAATATAATAATTCATGTTTTAATGTAATTTGGTAGAACTGTGGCTTCAGCATAAAGGTAAATATCAAACTTTTGGAAATCTGATATTTTTAATTGGGTAAAAAAAAATTAATTGTGAATGATACAATTGCTTAAAGCAGGAAAGGGTAGTTAATTTCCCAGGCTCTTAAAATATATGACTCTGACACTTCCAAAGAGTGCAATGGTAAAAGTATATGTTTACGGATTTTCAAGGCTATTCACTGTCTGAGGAAGCAACTTCAGTCCATTTATTCAGATTATGACCTTTTGTTTTAAAAATGTGTTAAACATTTATGACTGTAAAGGAAACCTCAGCACATGACTGCTGAGGCATCTGCTGAAACTTATAAGGAAGCATGAAAAGTAGTTATGGAAAGCAGCTATGAAATGTGTGAAATTTTCTATTTGTTTCAGCTGAAAGATTTCATGCATATTTCAAGTGATGATAATTGAAATGTCAACGCTGTTAATTTCATTTGAGAAAAGTCAGGGAAGGTCTCTCATAGCTCTAAGTTTTTGTCTTGTTTCTGTGCTACAACTGGATTTCTGTTTGGACATACTTGTATATATTTTCTTCCCTCAAAAGATAAATCCAGATACCAGTTGAAGACTGGTATAAGCATACTGTAATTCATCAACCAACCATTTTGACAGGCGAATGTGACAGGCATATTTAACCTTACTGCCTTTTTTAGAGCAAACGTATGCTTGAAAAGATCAATGCATCTGGGTAATATTTTGTTGGGGTTTTTTTAAGTCTGAATAAAGATTTCCTGGTTTAAGGATGCTATTTCATGAGATTAAAATATTTTATTTCATGTATTGTTAACTGTACAAGTGGACATGCAAAGAAGTTTAGTGCTTCATATCATGTTTTATTATCAGCCTCATTATGATTCAATTCATGTGCCTATAGACATAGCAAGCTTCAACAGTATATAGAGGATTTTTTTTTTTTTTTTGTCTTCATGGAAAATGAAATATTAAAAAAAAAAAGTGATTCCACCCCAGTTTAATTGCTTATATTTTAACTTTATAATATAGTAACTTTTGTAAATTATAAGTTTACTAAATATTTTACCAAATTACAACAGTGAAATTGATCACCAGTTTGTCAAGAAATTTGGAAATCCATGGACTTCTGTGGTTTGCTTCATGTTTTTAGTAATGGCTCTGCAGCTTCTTTTTCCCTGGTGTTCATTTTACTACCATCTCTTGTGAATTACTGTGAAACAATTATTTTCTATTTGCCTGAAATTCCTTTAAATAACTACTTAAGTACCTTTTGTTTCTAGTTCTTAACAGAAAATATTTTCAGTTAGTTTTAGACCTTTACAGATGGGAAGACCTCTAAGCATGGCAGAAAGGGAGTTTCTATAGGATGCTGATATGATTATTTGCAAACTTTTCTATTTGATGTTGAATGGTGTTGCATTCAAGGTCAGAACGCAGTGATGCTAAGCAAAGTAGGCTAGCATTTAAATAAATTCCTCTGAAGAGTAGCAGAGGGAAGCACAGACAAGATTTATTTTTTTTTTTAACCTTATGTTCTCAAACAAGTGAAGTTTCCTGGGTCACTGGATGTTTCTGAGTCACAGATTTATGTCCTTCTTTGCTAATAATTTTCACACATCTTCTATTAACAAAAGCTGAACAGTTCATTTGCAAAATGCTGATTATTTATATTTGTTCAAGTAGCTTTTAGATATAGCTTGATAGAATTGTGTAAAAAATGCACAGTATGCATACTTTCGGCAATACAAAATTGAAATGGAAAGTCAAACAATCAGGATTGAATCTATTAATATATGGTATGAGCTGTTATAATTTCAGCTTATATTTTGCATTCTCGTCAACAGATTGCAATTCATCAAGAAAAGAAACAAGAATTTGGATTTATATGAATTAACTCAATATTTTCACCTCATTTTCTGTTACACAAGCTTAATTTCTCTTAGCTCACTTCCTTACTCACCTATGTCTATCCCACACAACTGTCCTTCCAAACATTATACATTTATGACAACATAAAATACTTTTATTCTGAAAGCAAAAATAAATATAATAATTTTTAAAAATACAGTGAAGGAAGAGGGTGACATTCACATGAGAGGATTTTCAGCCTTTTTCTTTCTCCACTATTATTTTTAAGCAAAGAATGGAAATAATTTAAAATAAATAAGTCAAACTAGGTCAAAGTTATCTGTATTGCAACTGTATTAGCATAAAAAAATTTAAACATATGTGTGTATGAAAACAGATCTATTGGTACTGCTATTACTTTCCATAGGGGAAGTCAGTTGCTCAGAATACATATACATACTGAATGGCAACTTCCTGTAATTAACCTCAACCATGAATTGTAACACTTAACATATGCTCCACTTTAAAATTTGAAATAAGACTAGACATATAGCAAAACTACGCTCATGCCAAGAAATTTTATGGAGCAAGGCCATAAAGAACCTCTACAGAAATGATAGAACCATTAGCTTAAGTCACTCTTGTATAAGATAGACAGGTACATAGATAGATAGATATATGATAGGTAGATAGATAGGTAGATAGATTAGATAGATAGATAGATAGATAGATAGATAGAAAGATAGATAGATAGATAGATAGATAGTCTGCTCCTATGTATTGAACACAGATAAACACGGAAGATTGCCCTACTCTCCTCCCAAGCTCCCTCTATTCCCTTTGGTTTGTGATGATCTTTCCTATTTGAGTTTCCTGTTTATCACAGCTTCCAAACCTTACGGAAACTCTCCCTGCAGCGCTTAAGACACTGCTGATGACACAGGCCCCAGGCTTTAGCAGTGGATCTGACTTTCTTAAAATGAAGAAAATAGAAGCTAAGAGAAGATAAGAAAAGTAAAGCTAAACTAAGCCAAGGGAAGCTAAATTAAACTAAGCTAAACTCTGTTACAACTGTCAAAAACTATTTTTGCCTTTTCAATGCCTTATATATTTTTTTCTGATTTGTCACCTGCTTTTAACATCCTACAGCTGTGTTTCCACTGACTAACCAGCTTCTGGATCTTATAATCTTTGGGCTGATAAGGGCTGTGAGTATATGTAAAGGTGCTGATCAACAGATACACATAATAGGGAATAACTCCTGGAAAATATTGCACTGCAAGGAGCTGCTGCTGTTACCCTTGATGGAAAAACAGGGCATAAAATCTAAGGTGCTTGAAGCAGCACATTTTTCTGAATATCTATGTGAACAGTAGCAGAAAGAACATTAAAATGCTGCCAGAATGGATATAACGTGTATACATTTACTGAGAAAGAAACATATTGGTAAGCATGGCATTTACTTAATTTAATAAAGGCAGCAAGAAACAAAGCTTTGAACTGTATGTGCATGGCAGACATGCATTTATGTGATAAAGAGCTTCACAAAATAGTGTAAGTTCTAAGAGAGAATAATTTACAAACAGGTGAACAAAATTCTGAATGTGACTGCCCTTTAGAAGACAAAGCATGCAGTCTTTGGAGAGCACCATAACTGAAATATACTGATAGAGGATGGGAAGTAAGATACTGGTCAGCATAGGCTGCCTGAGTCATAACAAAATTTAGCCTCTGTCATTTTGAAAGCTCCAATTCCTTCTAATAAGCCAATTCCAGGGTGAAAAACTATACTCATTCTCAAAATGGAAAATATTGTAAGGCTTATATTGAGTTTCAAATTTCAAAAAATGTCATTAAATGGGAGTAAGAAAGGTCAGGAAATGTTTATTAGGATATTTATGGAGAAATGACAAGACTGGTAAGAAACTGTTATTTTCTTTATTTCCACAATATAATGAATCACATTTTTAGAATTATCTGCAAAATTATCATGTTTCTTTAAAGGTAAATGAAGCATTGAACCTGTTGAGATCCTTATGCCTAAGTAAAGAGTATTCATAAAACTGCAACTGAACATTAAGAGGTTTTTTATTTATAACAATCACTAATTAGAGTACTGGTCAATAAGCTAGGTAGTAAAGCACCTCAATTTCATATCTATTCGTCTCCAATATGCATCAGCTAGCCTAGATAGACCAATGTAAAAATGTTGGTGTATAAGTCTACCTATAAAATACATCCCCCAAAAATGCAATGTAATAATATTCTCAGCCCTCCAAATCTGCCTTCCATGTGGATTTCTATTCAAAATTTCAATGCCAAGGACATATTTTTAAAGAGTAAGTAGCATTATACTATTAAAATTCTAAAGAATATATTTACAGGAAGCACTTTTTTTTTGACTATTCATGGGTGTAACTCATGGAGGAAGTTCATTTGCAGCCCAGATCCTTTTCAACACAAATAAAGAACCTCCTAATAAACTATTCTCTAATTTACTGAACTGTGCTTGGCCTAAGTCAGGTACATCAGGGTTAAAAGCACAGATTATTTAACGAAGTGGCCTACATGTCACGCTTTGGAATGACACAAGACAGGTATTTTAAAAGCAGTTGTAGCATTTTATAAGAATTTTACACTTCACTTTTGATAATACTCAGAGAAAACAAGAATATTATGTTCACTCTTTCACTAAATTCCGTTGAGCAATGGTTAAGATTTTGAAGGTCTGTATCAAACAATAGATGCAACATTTTTGTTAAATACCAGGTAAGCAAGGCCTAGTCAATGACATCGTCTTCTTGTTTATAATTACTACTATTAGAGATGATATTTACATTTTTTTTTCATTTAAATTTTTGCATTAAGCTACTGCTGGTTTTTAGTTGCCTACTTTCAAGAAGAGCTAAGTTCAAACCTACATTTTTTATAGCTGCTATTTATTAAGAACTGACACTTTAAATGTACATTATTGAAAGACTAACAGTGAATTATAGCACAGTCTGCACACCAGTTTACACAGCGTTACAGACAATCTGAAACCTGAAATGTTAATATCTTAGTGCTTTGTAGATTATATTAATTGCAGTCACTCTAAGAACGCAATAATTAGACTGCTTTACAGTAGACACTCAGGTCAATATATACAAGTAATTTTTCACCTGCTACAAAGCTTCAGGAATATATTAACTTATCTCTAACTTGCTTTTTTTGTTTAAAGTTTTGCTATTTTGAAAGTAAAAAAAAAAAAAGCAGTGTGAGATTGAGACAGAATTATTCCATTGCGTACAGTCAGGGATGTTCTGGCTACAGATTACATCAGAAGGCAATATACAGCCGTGAATGCTAGTGGGCCTTCCCCATGCCTGAGAAGTCAACCTTTCCTGTTGATACAAAAAACTCTTGTTACTGGAATGTTGCCAAAGCTGGACATTTTGTATGTTTTGCGTTACAAGGTGCTTAGAGATGCCTAAACAGGTTCGCAGATCTGCCTTGCACTGGGAGCTCAAGTCAGAGCCAAGTTGTGCTGGAATATATATACTCATCTGTGGGGAAAATCAGAAAAAGAATCAAAGGAAGAATAGCAAACCTGGCTTTTGACTTTTTGTAATAAAGGAAAGTGCTAGTCAGCGCCCAACAAATAGAAATACCGACCAAGACAATAAAAGAGTTTATCTGTAAGTTTTTTTAAAGTTAGAACTTGACTTGAGTAGGTACTGAAAAACACACCCCAGCATATTTATTCAAACATATTTAATGATATATTTAATGAATTTATTTTCAAATTCACGTAGGTTAAAAATGGTTGTAGAAACTTAGCAAGGAAGAATATTTTAAGCAGATAATTAAAAAAAAAAAAAAAAAAAAAAAAAAAAACAAACAGCCAAAAACCCCCCAATCAAATAAAATAAAACCAGAACAATTCAGAACTAAAATTTGTATTTATGAATATTTGAATTAGATACCTAAATACGAGGATAAATATTTGACAATCAACAGAAATAAATTGGTTCCTTACCTGTCCAAGAAAAACATTTCTATTGTAGAAACTGGACATTGACTGCTAGCTAGTTTTTTATGAGAAACTAAAGGATTTTTCTTTATTATTTTTGTAATTGGAATAGTAGCATCTTCCAGTCTAGACCTGAACCACCCAATGCACGGCACTATACACACTTTATATATATATGTATGCATATACACCATATATGTATATATGTACATACATATATTTTATATATATATATGCATATACATTATAACTTGGAGTTAATCTGTTTTCTGTAGAATATTAAGGCTCATGAAATTGTATTGTAAATATAACTTCAGAATTCTTTATTGGTTTAGAGTTAATAGCGCTTTCTGTATAACTTTACTTAGTAATAGCTGTGAACTCAGGACATTATTATATGTGCAATTAGCTATGCATAATTAGGAATTTATTATTTTCCCTTAAATTTTTGAGACATTTTTCTTGTAAAGAATTTGCTACAATCAGTTTTCAATTTATTTGTGCTGTATTAAACTCATGCCATCTCATCAAGTAGGAAGTCTTGGGCTTA
Source organism: Psilopsiagon aurifrons (assembly GCA_025447955.1). NCBI lineage: Eukaryota > Metazoa > Chordata > Aves > Psittaciformes > Psittacidae > Psilopsiagon > Psilopsiagon aurifrons. The sequence goes on from JAOEHY010049231.1 coordinate 23,571, forward strand.
TAGCATGTTGATCCCTCTTTGCTTCTAAGAAAAGTTTCACTGACATATATTTTAGTGTTAGGATAATCAGCTAGAAACTAAGTTAAATGAATTAACCAAGTAGATGACAGCTAAAGGTGAACAAAAAAAGAGTCCACTCAGCATAAAATCAAGATGTCAAGAATGCAATTAATCAAGGTGCCAAAAAGCCTAAAGGAAAGAAAATTTTAATTGTCTATGACTGTGCTAAAACTGAAGGTGCTAAACAAGAAAAATTAGAACTGTAAACTTATGAGTAAAAATTTTCCTTAATTGGTGATTACTAACCTTATGGTATCCAGGCTATTGCACTGTTTAAATCAATACAGATTAAATGAACAAAAGAGGAGGAGTGCTGTTCTATCTCAAATGTTGTACTAACTAATTCTACAGCATCGAAAAATCTGAAGTAAGGAACACTGAATAATTACTCCTTCATGTTATAACATACATGGCATTCATGACATGAATGAGGTATCTATATTGCGATGCTGCTGTTTTTAAAAGTGTTCTTCAGTTAGCTAATGCACTATTGTTTCTCACATATGGGAATTTGACATAGAAAGAAAAATCAAGTGATTAGATGTGCTACATGTGAAATCTAAACTGTAAGTAAAAATGTCTGATACTAAAGGAAGAGGTCAGATGCCCAGTCTTAGAAACTATTTTGCACAGTCAGGTAGGGCAATAAATATCTGAATAAATGAATGAGAGCTGCACTAGATCCCATGAGTAAAAAATACAAAAATATATAAGAAAAAAAAAATCTTAGAAACTGAAATGAAAACATCTACCTAAAACCAAAAATGAAACCCTACAATATAACAAATGATACAACGGAAATGGAAAATTGATACTGAAGAGAAAATTTGAGCTGTAGATATTCATAAATAAAACAGATAATAAAGGCCATCCTCAATTGCTTGCAATGTTAGGAGAAATAAATTCCACTTGTGTCAATATGATTAGTCAAAAGTCAGCCTGAATACATAAGCAGAATAAACCATTTCTTTGCTTACCTTCAGCGGTGGAGGGCAATGGCTGACCAATACCTACCTTCGAGTTGAGAAGAAGAGGGTTTAATTTCCTTTCACAGCTCAGCCTTAACTGTCAAAAAGGTAGGTTTGCATTTTCAATTCCTCTGCTCACTATTTTTTACTACTAATGCTCATCCAAAGAAAAGTGATAGCCTAATATTACTATGTCTTCTAGTCTCAATGTAGTAAATTCATGCTACTCCTTGCCATATAAAGTTGGCATATTTAAGGGCAAATCTCTGGTCTTTGTTGATTTCTCTCTTGTTGACATGCACTAAAGAATCATCTGCATGATATTGTACTGTTATAGAAGAACATCCTAACATTGACAGAAACAATACAGAGAAGGCAAAAGTTAGTATGTCTGTATTTCAGGAAGTGTTATATGAAATATTCATGTGATAATTAGAGTGCTAATTAGATTATCACTCTAATTCTGCTATTAACTGTAACACATTTTAAGTGACACTTATTAACATTAAATATTTTTAATTTGGCACTCTTATTTATATCAGCTTTAAGTAGATTTCGGAAGACTTTGGAAATTCTTGAATACTAGCAGAAAGCTAATGCTATGTCAATATTTAGAAAGGGTAAATTAACCTGGGTAATAGATCTGATTAATTATAGGCCTGTCAGCCTGATTGATCCTGAAGAAATAATGGAGCAGCTGGTACAGGGTTTGATTAAGAAAGAATTAAGGAGAGTTAATATAATTAATGTCAATTAACAGGGACTTATGAAAACTAGGTCTTATAACTTCAACTTTAAATATCCTTTAAATACATCTGCAAATTTGGATGCTGCACATAATCTCTTCTTTTGAATCATTCCACTTTGAAGCAGTGAGATGAACAATACAAAATCCTCTTGGTGTATATTGTGTGGAAGAAAATTTGGTTAGCAGTGTACGATGAAGGACTTGGTGGGTTTTGCTTCTTAGTTGACGGCTAGTAAGAGAGCATTACTAACATCATACTGGTAAATTTTGTACTTAGCAGACCATAAATATTGCAGAACACTGATGTACACAGAGTCACTTGTAAAGCATCAGAATTACAGTATGCCAGATTTCAAGTAAAATAGTCCAGCAGAAGAATGTAGCACAGGCTAACAAGATGGAGAATCATTCAAGGAAACACTGATTTTGAAAAAAGAATCATTGTATTTCACTGAAATAAATAGTGAATATGTGCATCACTGTGGCCAAAACTTTGAAAGTGAATGAACGACTCAATTAAACCTTTTCTACTGGAAAATAATCCAATTGGAGTGGAATTTTTATTATTTTTGTGTCATGTATATAGCTCTGGTTTTGACACACATATGACAAAAGTACTGAGTCTAGTGATGGTGTCTGCATTCCACATTTTATTCTGAAAATAGCATTAAAAAATCAGAAGTTCAAGGAAAAAATCGGGGGCATTATTCAATAGCTGAAATAAACATACTGCAGCAGTCTTCCAAAACTGTTTGCTAGTATCATTTCTTTCATAGTTAAGTGCCTATGTGGATGGTAGTGTAGTTTTGAACATTTCCTATATTTTTTCCCTCCCATCCCCAGTTCTCACCTTCTAACTTATACTCATGAACAGCAACTGGTTTTTTTTTCGTGTTTCACCATATGCACAATGACAGACTTGAAAGGAGCTTACTCTATTTAGCTTATTAAAGAAAAGGTTAGAAGTGACACAAGCACAGTCTATAAGTGCCTATTGAGGAAGAGAAATCTAATAGAGTATTCTTCAGCCTAAGAGAGAAGCAGCCACGGGTGGATGCTCAAGCTATGTGAAGTCAGAGCAGAAATATGATACAGATTGTCTTACTAGATAGCATGTAAATACTGGGATAATTTACCAAGACCTTGGAAATTTATAAATCAATATTCAACTTTGTTATGTTTTGGCTTTTGTTTTTGGAGGTGTTTTTGGTTTTGTATGTTTTGGGTTTTTTTTCCCCTGAAAGTAGTTCACGCACATCTATTAGATATGAAGTAAACATTGATATCAGTATGTCTTGTATTCTGAATGACATGAGAAGTCAAGCGAGATAACCACTAAGATTCCTTCTAACTATGAAATATATGAATATATGAATACAGATAAGTTTCTGTCAAAGACGCAAAACAAATGTCAGCCTAGCCCATTTTTTAGATTGCCTGCTTTGCATATATCTTTTGAGTTGAGCTCCTCTGAATATTTGCTATTTTTTGGATTGCTGGCCAGAAAAGGAGGACTTTTTCTTTTTGGTATAATCTCTGATGTTAATCCAAAACCAAAGATGAAAAAAAAAAAAAAAAAAAAGAATTCTAAGGCTCTTTCTCAAGCCCTATTAGCTACTTTTGACTAAAGTCAGTGAATGATGAAAAGAAAATTACTTATATTCCTCACTCTCAAAGGAGTGAGGCCATGCTTAGATTGTTCTGAATGCCACAGACAAAATCTGACACTTTTTTGATTAATGCATTTTGTGTTTCAAGAAATCCATATTTGAAATGCCACAACTGGACTAATCTCTTCAGAAATTATATTGTAAGTTTCTCATAAGAAGAAGAATGTTAGTATCATGGCTTGGAGAAAAGTGGCTGGAAAGATGCCTGTAAGAAAAGGACATAGGTGTGCTGACCAACAGACATCTGACTATGAGCCAACAATGTGCTCAGGCAGCTGAGAAGGCCATCAGCAGCCTGACTTGTGCCAGAAATAATGGGGACAGCAGGACCAGGGCAGTGATCATCCCCCTGCACTGAGTGCTGGTGAGGCCATACCTCAAATCCTGTGGTCACTTCTGGGCCCCTCATTAAGAGAGACATTGAGGTGCTGGAATGTGGCCAGAGGAGGGCAAGAAGTCTGACAGAGTCAGAATTGCATCAATAAATTCACCTACAACTTTAGCACTAAGATCCAATGACAGCCAATGATTGAGTTAATATGGAAAAATAACCAAATGGCATTTCATTAAGCGTCAATCCACCTCAGTACCATCTAGCATAGCCAGAAGTGCAAATCTTAATAAAAAGGCATCCCTGCTTTGGGGAGAGCAGCAAGCTCAAACAGTTTCTGCAAAGTGGGGTCATATTCTCACCCTCTCCCGGGACAGCCCAAATGTCACATTAATGCTTCTGAGAGAAGTGGATGTGAGACTGCAGGTGAACTACCTGTAGCTACTGTCATAGATGGATGGGTGGGTGGGGCAGTTACTTTCTCACTTTGGAGTATTTTTTATATGCAGATGAGTAATAACGAGTTGTTTCTGTCAGTCTGCTCAAAGGCTGGGGGTCTTGCACAAGGGCAGGACAGAACCATGAACCATTAGCACAACTCCCTCTTCCGCCCTGCTGAGGCAGACCATCTGGCCTCTGCCTGATAGCAGCCCTATCAGCAATCACTTATCCCTGACAGAATCTTGACCTTGTTAAGCTCTTCAGCCAATATATCATTGCCTCAAACCTTATTCGTGCAGCCATGAGAACAAGTAGTCATGCAAGCTACAAATGCACGAATTACAATTCAAAGCCTAGAGAAAAGTTATTGGCTTGATGCTTAAAATAGAACTTTTATTATAGAAGTCTTTATATTTCAGCAAGGCTTTTAAATGTAGTGCATCTTTCCACTGACTACTTGCTCTGCTTCCAGCTGTTTTACAGATATTTTTACATTAGGTTCATTCTTGAGGTATCATACTTCATTGCATTATTTGGTATTTCTTCAGTGGGAAAATTATCGAGATAGCTGTGTTTGTTTTATCTATCAAATTGGTTTTTTTATTTTAGTTATTAATTTCAAGATGAAAATAAGTGTTTCATTAGGAACACGTGATTGTCATGAACACAGAAAATGATTATTTATCTCACTTTATCCAAAAGTTACACAAATAATTGTAGTTCAAACTTTCTGTTTATTAAATACATAATTAAATCTTTACAGATAATTGTATATACATATCTATAATATATTCATAACAAATATAAACATCCCCTACAATTATTGAATGTTCATACCACAATCATTATATTTGCTTTATTTAATATATATTTAAAATGAATGCATTTGTAATTGCTTATTCTTCAAACAAATTAACTCCTGCCTCTATAATCCTTCTACTGTGAAACCATCAGAATTAAGCTCCACAGATGCACTGAGAAATTTGGCAGGTTATTATTATTTACTTCCCCAGGGGTAACACTACCATATGAACCCTTACTTCATCTTGCTACTAGCTATGCTATATTTGAGAGTAGTTATGTTGGTCTTGCAAAAGTAAGACTGTTGTGACTGACTCAGAGATTTTGAAGGAGAATTCAGTTATCTGAAAAAAAGTTCTGAGTCCATTCTGCCTTGCAGAAAAATCAAATACGGATTCAATGGCCACAGTAGGTATGACATACTTTTGGAAATTAATTCTCTTACTGGGAATCATGTTTATGTGTCCTTATATTGACATCACAGACCTAAGCCTAACCTGAGCCACATTCTCAGATGGCATAAAACATCATAACTAGCTTTTGCTGAAGTTGTAATAATGTTAGTAAACATGCTGACATGGTAAATCTACATGTAAATGAGCCATTATTTCTTCTCTTAAAAATGCTAAGCTGTACACAAGGTTTTCTTGCTTAGCAAAGGAAAAGCTCAAGTTTCAAATCACTTGCATAGCACTGTCTGCTTTTAAGATCAGGGCCTACATGTGCACATCAATATGCAACTGTGGGATTCTGTATATGCTGAGGTATGTATACATGCACATGTATACATATACATGTATTATGTTTATAACTCCTGACAGATCATCTTCCACTTCGGTTAATGTGAGCTATAATTAAGTTAAAATGTGTTATTAAGTTATTATTGGATAATAGTAAGATATATCAGAGAATTCTAATAAAACCTTGACAGTTCTCTTTCCAATAAATCCTAGATATATTATAAAAATGCTATAATAAAGAGTGAGAAAGTTAATACAAGTTTGTCCACATGTTACTCTCAGATACATTTACTATACAGTCATTCTAGGCAGGGCAGATGGATTTGAAATTGTCAGTGAGACTATTAATGTCTTCTTTATTCTGGTCTGTAAATGTGAGCAACTGCATATCTGATGTAGCTGCTGGCACTGCTCAGCTCAAATCTCATAAGGATTGCCAGGCTTTTCTGTGAAAAATAATTTTATGAGCTAAAATAAATGTAATATTAAGTATCAGAGCAATTCCAGCTGGTAGAAAGTCATGCCCATTTCACAATGGCATACTTTATTTTTATCTTTTCCTTCCCTACTATTTTTAGATTGGACTATAAAAATTAAACTAAAATCAAGATGAGCTTTATTAATTTACAGTCTGCAGTCTGCTAAAAATGACTGAAGAATTTCATGGTTTGACCATCAGGATGGAAGTCAACATGGCATTTTAAAAATTGGCATTAAACTTTTCAAGATTAGTTGGGTTGAAGTTATACCTACAGAAGCAGAATACAAGCAGAAATGTTAGTTGGAGAGTCATGTTCATACTTTGTTGGTTTGATTCATAGATGTAAAAAAGATCATATTTTAGACAAATTGTCTTCTATTTCAGCATAGTTGGTGCAGAAGTGCATGATACAGTAATGAAAATTAAACGTAACTGTTCCTTCTGGTATAACTTTACTTTCCTTCACTTGGCTGACAACATAGCTCCAGGCTGCCAACATTTTCCCCCTCACCTGTCATTCAGCCCTTACTATTGCTCTCCTTTAATCCCTCTCCCCTCATTTGCAATGAATCACAAGGTGAACTGGTTCAACCTGACAGGGATGAGTTTAATCACATTAAGTTTCTTCCAGCCACTGATTCCATACAGACATGACCAAGGGTTGTGATACACAGGTATTTCTTCTCTTGGGAAGACCTAATCCTTAAGACTTACAACCATTTCCTCTCTGTCATGGTTTAAGCTGTAAATCAGCCATGCAGTTTGTTCACTCACTTCCCCCTCCTAAAAGAACTGTCGTGGTTTAAGCCGTAAAACAAGCAGTTTTGTTCACTCA
>JAOEHY010049233.1:0-19404 GCA_025447955.1 Psilopsiagon aurifrons
CCACAAGTCAAAAACACAGTGCTGCACCAGCTACCAAGAAGGGGAAAAATGACTGCTACTGCTGAACCCATGACAGACCCAGCATCTTGGTTTCACAAGCTTGCGGTCTATACTGCAGGAAAAGAAGCACCCAGAACTCAATTTAATTTTGCTTCTTGGGCACATTGCCTTCTGGTCCCCCCATCTGGTACCACTCTTGAGGAATAAACCTGTGCTGACCAAAACCAGTACTAATCTTAAATTATTCAAAAGAAGCAAAAGTCAAGCATACTGGGAGAAATTTAACTTTTACATGATCCCATAATAACATAGAAGAATACAGACTTTGAAAGTTTACTCTGAAGACAAACCCTTTATTCATACGCAATTTCTAGATTTAGTTATTTTATATACTTACGCACTTAAAACCACGCAAAACCCCTTAATGTCCTCTTCAACTGTAATTGTTCAGCGTCTCAATTTAAAAGAGATCATGCCTGTGAAAAGCCCTGAGAAATCTGATCTTATCTCATAGCTCACCCTGTTTTGAGTAGAAATTTGGAAAAAGAAGTCCTGAGGTCCCTCCTGACCTGAATTATCCCACATGAATCTTGTATCAAAGGATCACTCTCCCTGCAGGTGATTAATGTTGAACTCCATGTCCCTCCTCAGGATCTCAAAGTGGAAAAACTATTAACCCAAGCTCTAATCAGCTAGTCACTCTGGGAAGGAGCTGCCCGAGTACAGAACTATTATTCACCCTTTTGTCAGGACTTTCTCTATACCAGAGGGAAGATAAACTGCAGAGGGAAGGATAAATCACATTTTTACAAACAAAATATCAACCAAAGAATAGAAAGGAGTTTGCAGTTCAGAAACAGATACACCAATCTGTTATGGGTGTACTTGATTGATGGTGCAAAGAACTACATAGATGATGGAATGAAATAGCAGAAAACCTAAAGTAACTCTGAGTTTTCTCAAATGGCTGTTTCATCTTTGAAATCTTCATAAAGCAAGACAATATTAAGTTCAAGGCGGAAAAAAGTTACAGTTGAGGTGTTTTGAACTGTCAAAAGAAAGAAAGAGCAAGCTGAAGGCATCAGTCAAATCTTCAATTCTGGATTGGCCATATGACTTGAAGCCTGTCTTGGAGTATAAAAAAAATTTCAATTTTCTTAGCCAATACTCCATTAGAAATTGCTATCCCAGTGGTCCCCCTAGAAAAGCAAAAGTGAAGACCTCATGAACAAATTTCTTAGCATACACATTTATATGTTCAGCTCCAACTACTTAGGAAGAGGGTTTTTTAATCCCTAAAAAGTAAGGTAGTGCTTCACAGCAGTCAAAAAAAAGGAGTTGGAATTTATTATGGAAACAAGCTTGAGGTAAAAAAGAGTTGTCTTCAGTTCTACTGACTGTGATGCGGAACATGAATTGTTTACCGCACACTCAACTTTCACACAATCCAGATGTACTCAAAGGGCAGTATGACTACAATTATGACTAGTGGTCCCTTTTTAATTAGAAAAATTACTTTTCTGAGTGCATGAAAATCCAAATGCCTGTATTATGCTAACTTGCTTTTCAGAATGCTTGCTCACTTATTAATTTGCAAAATTCACAAACACAGCAGGGCTCAAGATAATATACTAAGGTACCTATCAATCACTGATTTTTCCACTTAAAAAACCCACCACCTGCTTTGCAGTACTTGCTATTGAAATAATATTAAAAGACAACAACAAAGAACATGAAAATAAAGACGATGAAGAAAAGTGAATTCTAAAGGGCAATTCGTTCCTAGCACCAGCATTTGAGCAGCCTCTAGCGGGAACTGTGGAAAACACTCTGCCCCTGAAGAACAGGAAAGAACACTGAAGATCTCTCTAGAAGACAACAGTCTTCCTTTACTGCAACACAGGTCTCAGAATCTTTTTCTTTCTGAAGTGAAAGATGACTAAGCTGCTTTTCACAAAAAAAAGTTGAAATTAGCTCCACAGTACTTGCACCAGCTACAGTTGTGAGTTAATATCTCTCCTACCCAAATGAGAAGGTATTCATTGTGCATTGACAGAAAGTTGCAAATAAAGCTACACATATAATTCGTCTGAAACTTGATCCATAGTTCTTTCATCAACTCTTATTTATATTCACAGATAAATATGCTCATACATTTTGAAAGGTACTTAGCAAAAATGAGAAATCTAGAAATTAATTTCCAGTTAATTGTTCACAGTGGCACCTACAATCAATTTGCCCCAGAAATGTTCTAAAGCATATCTGCAAAAGTACTACTTGTTTTCCAGCTCATCAAGAAATCCCACAACCAAGTGGTCAGGCAACAATCACCATCTCATCCTGAAACAGCGTTGCTATGAAAGAGAAAAACATCTCCTCTTTTTAACTTTTTTAAAGAGGCTGAAAAAAAAAAAAACCCCAAACCAACATACATTTATACTAAGAATTGTCACAGCAGTAATAAGCCACACTCAAAAAAAATATATTTTTTATTACATAGCTGAAAAAGAAAGCCCTTGTTCTTTAGGTCACATAATTCGAATAATAGTAGTTTGCCCTGTATTTCTTACACTATCACAGACATGACAACAATTTTACAAGGTTTGTATTTTTTTAAGTATGTTATTTGATCAGATTGACATTAGACAGAATTATCTTCTATCACTGTACACTGTTTCTCTCGGTTTACAAACTACTCAGGTATTATTTATCTAGGACTCAACAACTACAAAACCAAATTTTGTACCTAAAAACACTTTCTAAACTTTAGACAATTTAAATTTACAACATTTTTAACTGAAATTAATGTTACCTGTAGTTCTGCAGTAGTACAAAAATTGTTAGAAAAGCTACATCAGCACTGTTTATCCGAAAATGACAGTGTTTTCAATTTTTCCTACAATAACTTAAAATGTAGCCTTCCTACACTGGACAACCTCTAAACCAACAGAAACCTCCAAGAAATATCAAACACATTTTTTCCAAAGTTCATTCATTTTCTGACTAAAAGGCAAAAAGGCAGAAAACAAATGATGGAAACAATAACATCAAAAAATTCTCTCTAAGACAGAGCTTGCTAAAAGCTTAAAGTCAGCAGTGAAAGACACATACATATATACACACACATACAGGAAGAGATCAATTCAGTTGCAACACTTGAAAAAGTCTTTATGTAATTACAGTCCTACTAGCGCCTGATTCTGTATTCAAGATACAGATATTTCCAAGTTTACAACACCAAACTAAATGCCTTTTATACATAAATATATGTCTACCTCGTAAAACAACCCTCTCCATCAAAGCATTCCTCTCTGAAGCCTATTAAAAACTCCCTGTTGAACATAAGTATCTTTACACTATATTATTCAAATTCTATGGGTCTACACACCTCACCTATATTTTCCCTGATTTTCTCAGTTAAAGGTAAATTCCATCTCACACAATTAAATTCATAAAAGCAAGACAAGTGACAGAATTTTTTAAACAACTGGTTAACCAGTTAGAAAAATTGTTTTAATTAGTAACAGAGTAAGATTTTCATTGAACATTTTCCAATCACAAGTCATTAGTCACTTACAACAAAGTTTTTACAGCTCTCCTAACTTTAAAAATAAGTTTAAAATAAAAACCACTAAAACTAGAGCCTTCTAATGGAATGCTGTGTTCTAGAGCTCTGTATCACAAAACATTTCTTCAGCTCTTGATTTCAAGAGCTATCAACTGCTAGATGCTAACAAAACAGAAACTGTTATTTAAGTAACACAACAATTCAGAAGTCCAGGCTCAAATGCGAGCTCTGTGAAAAATCTTGATTTACACATTGCCTAGTCTTAAATCCACTTTTACTTGATCAGTATCTGCCAGTATCTAAATCCTGATGTAAGCCACAATTAAATAGATAATAGTAAACTAATGACTTCTCTTCCCAAAGACACTCGTGTCTTCCTCAAAGAGACAAGTCTGTGGGCTATTACTCACTGCACTTTTTCCTCCTAAAATTACTGCTTTAGAGGTTTTCTACAAACAGATGAACAAAAATTAAATTTTATAATCTATAAAAGACACACCTGGAAATATACTGCATTATTCAAACTGGAAAAATCTTCAGTATTTATAATAAATTACAAATAAGTGTATTTCACTAAAACACAAGTTTTTGCTGTAAAACAAGTACCTAAAATATGGGTATTGTGTTCTTAAAAGTAGTTCAAATGTTACAAAAAATCAAAATCTTGCATTTCTTGAAAAAGATACTGTGACCTTATATTTCACAAGATTTAGTAGATTTTCCTTAATGTCTGAAGAAGCCACTAAGAAGTCTTAATTCCACTTCTTAAACAAAAGGAACATGGTTACACATTTTTCAGTGCAAATTCTGAACAAATTTGATTGATTTTTGCAAAGGCAGAAAATGGCAACTTTCATACTTGATACACAATCTGAAAATTGAGCATGACCTTCTGCTCGAGATCTAACAAACTAGGATACCTCCCCTAAGCAGTGTGAAAAGTTTCTGTTTTCCCAATGGATTTTCACACCAATCTAACTCATACTTTGGAAAGAAATATTTAAGGACTAGGAGCCAATAGTTTTTCTCTGTGAATAGATATGCATCCTTATTTTCTTCCTAGTCTCACCAGCTCAAATATTTTTGAATACCCTACAGATGAAAACTGACTTAACTGACTACTCAAAAGTCTGGACTTCGAAAGGACAGTAACTATTCTTTCCACTTTCATATGAGAGTACTTCTTTCTTCAAAGTTTTCCACAGCAGCTGTAATACACTGCATAATAAAGTAAATTCATCAAATCAAGACACAGACTTTTCACTTGAAGTGAGGAATAACTAATAATCTGAGCACCTAGGACTTTGCAAAAGTGCTAATGATAATGTGTGTTGTAATACACAGCAAAAGCTAAAGAATCTATACATGACTCATACCAAATTTAAGCAGGTCACTAAAAAGGCTCATTTTCATCATCTGAGATTTCTTTAATCAAAACCAGACAGGGTTCCCATATCTACTTTCAAAACAAAAGCATAAGTAGACTTAATAGAAGCATATCATAGAATCATAGAATAGTTAGAGTTGGAAAAGACCTTGAGATCATCTAGTTCCAACCCCCCTGTCACGGGCAGGGACGCCTCACACTAAACCATGCCACCCAAGGCTCTGTCCAACCTGGCCTTGAACACTGCCAGTGGTGGAGCATTCACAGCTTCCCTGGACAACCCATTCCAGTGCCTCACCACCCTTACAGTAAAGAACTTCCTCCTTATATCCAATCTAAATTTCCCCTGTTTAACCCATTACCACTTATCCTATCACTACAGTCTCTAATGAAAAGTCCCTCTCCAGTGTCCTTGTAGGCCCCCTTCAGATACTGGACGGCTGCTATGAGGTCTCCACACAGCCTTCTCTTCCCCAGGCTGAACAGCCCCAACTTTCTCAGCCTGTGTCATGTCATAACACAGACCTATTACTTTTCTGAAATGATGAAAATTAGTCAAATAACATCTTAGATACACAACCTAGGACACAGGAGTTTATAATTCTATATTGACATTTTTTTGGTTGGTTGTCTGTTGGTGTACTGGGTTCAACTGTTGTGGTCTACGCCCAGCCAGTAACTCAGAACCACTCAGCTGAAAGCTCATTCCTCCCTTTCTTCCTGCCCCTGCTCCCAGAAGGATGAGAGGGAGAATCGAAAGAATGTAACTCCCACGGGTTGAGACAAGAACAATCCAGTAACTAAGGTATAACACAAACCACTGCTGCTACCACCAATAAAAATAATGATAAGGGAAATAACAGTGGGAGAGAATACAACCACTCACCACCAGCTAACTGACACCCAGTCAGACCCGAGCAGTGATTTGGCCTTCCGAGCAACTTCCCCCAGCTTATATAGTGGGCATGACGCGCTGTGGAATGGTTTTTGGGTTGTTGCGGATTTTGTTTTTTTTGGGGTTTGTCAAGACAGATAGTTTGGGGTTATAAAAACTATAAACAGGGAGGAGAATACCACAGCAAATTGCTGGTACATCACTTCCAGAAGCGTAGATGCTGACTTTGGTGTAAATTACACCTTTCTATTCAAATAGACTATAGGTATCAGAAAAAAAATCAATTAAAAAAAATTCACAGTAGTTGGCAGGAACTAATAAAAGCCTAGGTAAATTACTTGAAATCTGACACGAGGTAAGGATGGTTCAAATTTCACAACCTTATCAGTAGACTTGAAAATTCATTAGCTTCTCTGATCAGAATGGTTTTAAACCTGCTTGCACAGTACCAAAAATATTCTGGAGACACTGAGCCTTCTACAGTCAAGGTGAGATTAATTCTGGTTCATAAAACTGTATTATTAGAAATGGGAAGGAATCCCCAATTCATCAGAATTTATATATGGCATTTGCAGTTATGAACTCTAATGACAATTCCATTAGTTTTTTTATTATATTGTTTATCTTTGGTCTACCAGTGGACTGCATCAGTTTGTACATGATACCAAAATCTGTATTTAAATAAATCATTATTTGAATTGATATTTCCTTAGAATATAATTGAGCTTTTCAAAAAGCCAACATAAAATGGTTACCACACATGACAAAGCCTCACTAAATATGGTGGTACAAGAAAACAGTAATAAAAAATGAAATACACTCCTTGGTTCAGAAAGAAACAGCAACATCATTAGCAGCCTATCAAAGAACAAAGCCGATTAGTGCATATCCACTGACCATAGAAGAATGAGAAATTAACCTTTGAACACAGAAAAGAACTCTCCTTTTACTCACAGCAAATGCCAGCACACAAATCTAGCCCACCCCACAAAAACAAGAGCTGCAGGGAACAAGAACAGGGAAGAATTTCTGCATACTTCCCAGCTGGTGTAAGAACAGTGCAGGCAGAGTCCCTGGGGAACTTAGTTACTAAAATCCATGCATAGACAGCTTCCCAAAACTTGAATTTGATGCAACTTGAACTTTATTTTTTTCCCTTTTTTATGGAGGCATCAAGAGACCTAGTGTTGACAGAAAGGTTTGCTATTTGTCAAACACAGCATCTCCATTTCAAGGCTCAGTAACACTAGAGCTTTTCAGAGACTAAGAGGTCAAAACATTTTTTCTTAATTTCATTTTCAATGGTGGATCAACTGTTTGGTATGTGAAGTGTCCAGTAGTTATCCACTAAAGCATCAATCTATTCATCTTTAAATATTTCAATTAAATCAATTGAGTAACATTTGGTAAAGTTAAAAAAATCAGAATCCATCTACCAAACATCAGATATTTGGTAACCTTAATATGTAGCATTGCTAGTTTCACAAATGAAAAAGCTGGGTATCACTTCAGAACAGCGTAACCCTGTATACTGACTTAAACTATGGAAGCTAGCTTTGGAAACAAGTACTCTTCAACAAAAAGTTTCTGCCTTTGAAGTGTCCAAAGCCAGGTAAATTTCCTCCCTCCCTCCCCAACAAATGAACAACAGCTGAACTTCACTCTAATCCTCTTTACTGACTTGAACGGTTGTATGTCTATGAAACCTTACCTAGGCTTGCTGTGAGGCATTCCAGATCTGCTAAAAACCCAGGTATTTGTTGGAGCTGATCCTGTAGTTCCACCAGACTGTTTCTTTTCTTCTCCCAGTGTGCAGAAAGCATCACAACTTCACTATCCACCAGCTGAAACAAACAGGTTTTTACTTTACTTGCAATTTTTATGTACCTATTTATGAGCATCTTGATTAATTTTTAGAATTAAAGCATCTGCAAGCATAAGGTCAGCATGGCAACCCTACAGCACTGCCACTTGTGTTCTTCTCAAGTAAATATACAGCATGTTAACGAAAGACCCTGTAGTATAAAATATTTATATCAAAATCCATTGATCAAAACAAGATTAGAAGTTATTTCTCATTAAACTAATCAATACAGGAAACATTGGATTTTATTAACAGTAACATGCATCTGGAATTTTGACAGCAGTGTTGCACTGGTACACAACATTGCAGTGCTGCAATGTAAGGCTTATTTAGATCAGTTAACTCAGTTTAACATTGCTAATCATATCAATTCCATCTTAACAAAACTGAAAACTCTGCACATTCCAAATACTCTGGAAAATTAAATAAAAATAGTAACATAAAAAGTTGCCTTTATAACAGTCCTGCTCTTCTGCTCTTGTGATAAACTGGTGCAGTTGCAAACCTTTACCAACACACTTCTACATTAGTTCACTTTTTGAGTCTTCCTAAGTTTTATTATACAGTAGTATAATAAGAAGAGGATACACTGCTTAAAAAAATTCAATAGGTATCAGATTCTATGAAAACCAGCAAGATCAAGAGATCTTATTTCACAAATGTTCCCCTTATATATGATTCTTGAAATGATTCAGTTATAGTCCCTCTGCTCTTCCATTACTCATTGTTCCTCTTGCACACAATTGCAGCCTGTGGCTGTATCTGCATTCCAAATTCCTCTGCTTTTGTAGAATTTAGTTGTTGAAACTGAAGAAATTGAGGAATGGGCAAAGTTCTCAAATATTTAGAATTCTACTCACATGAGACAGATGCTGTTAGAATTAACACAACTTCTCCCACTTCTAAATTCCTCCAGCTACCTATCACTGCCAAAAAGCCATCCTGGTTTACCAGATAAGGTTTGAAAACTTATTCCAAAGCCTAGTGAGTAACGAAACACCTCAGAAGACCAACATCCTTATCTAAATAAAACCAAGTGTGCCTTTGAGAATGAGATACGGGATTTATATCAGTTGAATAGTAAAGCAAACAAAGCCCTCAAAACCACCATGAGATGGGGGCAAACACCAAAAAAACTTTTCAGCCCACATATAACTGAATGCAGCTAAAATTACAATCATTTAAAAGCAATATTTTTAGGACAATTTTGTAGATACAACTTGTAGTTAACTTCAGTAATTTAATATAGTAAGACTATAGTCAGCAATTAAAGCTTGAAATTTTCACTTTCCTTTCTCTATTCAACATTTATAAATAAGACAGCATGAATAGTTTATATGCTACTGGCTAATAACAGAAATAGGGCACTGGATAAGTGAATCTTCAGGTCCTTTAGGACCTTTAGATATAGTACCATCAATCTTGTGTGCTTACACAATTCTTATTTTAAGGAACCCTGTATCTTCTACTTCTATTAAAAAATAAAAAAGCAAACAAACACAAGCAATACATATTTTGTATTCTCCCAAAGGGAAACATCAGAATTCCATGGAAAATTTCAAAGTCCTTTCGTATTCTTTTGTTCTAATTTTCCCAGGCAGTTGTAATATGCGAGATGAAGGCTACACTAGTTTTATATACACAAAACCTCACATTGTTTTCAGAACTACAATTTTAAAAGCAAACTAGTGCAAGTATTACAAATTTGTAAGCAAATCATTTAAGACATCTTAAAAAAAAAAAAACCAAAACAAAAACTTAACATGAGCAGTAAAACACACAAAGCTGGAAGAAAGAACTTAAACCTCTAACAACTGAAGGCTTTTGCTTGATCACATGGAAAAGGTGGGCCATACTACTAGGCAAGAGAAAGAATATAAGATACTACCTTTCTTACTCTCAATATACCTCTTCAAAAGAGGTGTCACGGCTTAAGCCCAGCTGTAACTCAGTACCATGCAGCCACTCTCTCCCTCCCTCTCCCCCACTCCCAAAGGGATGGGAAGGAGAATCAAAAGAATGTAACTCCCACGGGTTGAGATAAGAACAGTCCAGTAACAAAGGTATAACACAAACCACTGCTGCTACCACCAGTAATAATAAGAGAAATAACAAGGCAAGAGAATACAACCGTTCACCATCCACCGACCGATACCCAGCCTGACCCAAGCAGTGATCTGATACTTCTGGGTAACTGCCCCCAGTTTATATAGTAAGCATGATGTGCTGTGGTATGGAATACCTCTTTGGTTTGTTTGGGTCAGGCATCTTGTCTCTGCTTCCTCCTGGCTTCCACTCCTTCCTGGCAGATGATGAGACTCAGAAAGTCCTTGGTCAGACTAAACATTACTGAGCAGCAACTAAAAGCATCGGTGTTATCAGTGCTGTTCCCAGGCCAAAAGTCAAAAAAACACCGCACTGCACCAGCTACTAAGAAGGAGAAACATGACTGCTACTGCTGAGCCTAGAACAAGAGGTTAAGCAGTGCGGGGTTTCATCTGCAGTAGAAAGATACAGAGAAGACTCCTAAGAAATCATATGAGTCAGGGAGGATGCACCTGGCCAAAGTGAAAGTTTCAGCCAGAACAGAGAACCCCACAGCTCAGTCCTGCTCTGTGTAATGGCCACCTAGCTTATACTGTCTGCCCCTTAAAAAGGCCTTGAAATGGAAAGTTTGGAGCAGACCAGTGCATTTATAGCACTTACTGGAAGTTTTCTTCCCCTTCATTCCAGAAAAAAACCCCACACAGCTTGTTGCTTTACTTCCAAGGCAGGAAAACTGAACAAAATAAGGGAAAAAGCACAGACATTTCCTAAATCTTTTCAGTCAGATGATCAAATCATGCCATTTCCTGTCCATTAGGAGAAGGCAGCAACAGCACCAGTGCAACAGCCCTACACTGATAAAAACCGCCAACATGCCCAAATATAGTCTGTACTTTCCCAGCCCTGACTGCTTATAAAGAGCTACAGCAGTAACATGCAACATCACTTTCTGCAATTGTTTAAATTGCATCACATTATTTAATGTTTACATTACGCTGTTGACATTACTATTCATTACTTACACTGTCATTTATTGGCAATGTTAAGTTGTCTTAGGCAGTCTCAACTAACTTCAAATTTTTTGAAAAATGACAAAACAGGGCAAAAAATGACCACCTGAACTTCTGGATATGTCTTATTTTAACCATCACCTTGTCACACTCTGACAAAGTCATACTCAATACTCTTCACTAACCTAACATATCCCACAGGATCACAGTAAACCGATACAATCACTATTTTTTGGTTAAGTGCAAGTAGTGATTGCAACCACCTGAACAAAAGACATTAGACAAATTCTGGTGTCAACATATCAGTTACGAGGTACTCCAAAAGCACTAGAAAATTCTCAGATTCAGTATTTGTTACAGAAATTGAAATATCAGAAAGTAAAAGTAAAAATGGGTGACATGGTTTAGCTTGGGTGACATGGTTTAGTGTGAGGTGTCCCCGCCCATGGGACGGGGGGTGATCTTAAGGTCCCTTCCAACCATAACTATTCGATAATTCTGTGATTCTAAAAGGAGAATGAACTTCAGATAATTCCTCGAAACTTGGTTACAGAGAATTTCTATTTTTTACAATATCTATATTTAATACTTTAGGAATCAAATCTGGAAGAACTGTGAGAAACAAGAAGAACTGGATATTCTGATCCCTTCCATCAGCTGCCTGTCAAATACCATCTTAAAACCACATAAAACCAATACAATGTGGCATTTTTCCCAAGCAGCAATACAGAGCATTATTTTCTCATTGTACTGGTTGCACAGGATCCAGCTGGGATGGAGTCAATTTTCTTCATAGCAGCCCATATGGTGCGGTGCCTTGGATTTTTGATCAAAACAGTGTTAATAACACACCAATGTTCTGGGTATTGCTGAACAAAGCTTGTACAATATCAAGGCTTGGCTCTTCCCCAGTCATTCCTGCTCCCCCTGCAGCAAGTAGGCTGGGGGTGGGCAAGTAGTGGGGAAGGAGCACAGCCAGGGCAGCTGGTCATTGGCTAGAGGGACATTTTGTACTATGTAACTATGTAAATTCATGCCCAACAACAAAACCAAGTGTTTGGTCTTCAAGGTAATCATTGCTCTGAGACTTGTCTGTGCATTGATCTGCTTGTGGGAGGTCAGGAGTGACTGTTTTAACATCACTTGTTTTTCCTCTGTTCTTCAGTTATTAAATGGTCTTTATCTTGAGCCATGAGTTTTCTCATTTTTGTTCTTTCTGTTCTCTCTTCTGTCACACAGGTGGGGGAATAAAAGGGGCTGTGTGGGTGCTCACCTAGTGGCTAGGGTCAACCCAATACACTGGTACAAAAAAATTTCAGTTTAAAATTCTTCACACATTTTTAAATATTTGAGGTGTGGTATTGTTATTTTTTTCTTACCTCTCCAGCTTTTGCACAATCTTTTGCTCCTTTGTGAAGGGCAGCCCAAGCGTCTTCATATCTGAAGAAAGATAAATAACTATTCTTACTGTGTTCCCCTTACCAAGGAAGAGGATTTCATGGATGCCACTGTGCTAGTATTTATAGAGACTACCAGAAATAACAGCTTATAAAACTGTACAGTTCTTTCTGGTATTTACTGTTTTACCAAGACAAATATATAGTAAGAAATAATTTCTTTCAAAAAAAAAGTTTTAAAACCTGCTACCTTGCATTAAGAGCTAAACAGACCCAGCAATATTTATAAGACTGCAAATAAAAGCCTTAATCACTACTTGGAATCCAGTTTCATTACGAAAATGAAAAAAAATTAACAAGATGATAATCACACATATACCCCCAAATAAAAAGAATAGGTGTTTGCGCTTTTTAAGGTAAAGATACGAAGGAAATTTATAATGAAGATCACTCATGTCACTCAGAAAAAGTATGACCAAGTACACATGGAATACACTTTCTTCTCATGGCAATGACAGGCACACCGTCACCAACAGAACAGAATGAAATCATATAAAATATGTAAAAGTCATAAATTAACAAAGTAAACCACAGGCTGGGCCTCAGTGCTGGCTTCCTTGATTCCTGTGCATTAGACCCTGAACTGAAGTCATCTTTCAAATGTTGCTTTTCCTCCAGAAGTTCTGTTTCATTAACATGACAGCACTTAAGGACTGGGCAAGCTCTAAACATATTTATCATTTGGTTCCCACACCCATTCTACTAACCGCAGAACATCAAAAACCCTATTAGTAACACCTTTATTTTCTTCTCATTTTCTTAACCCCATAAAGTTATTTCTGAAATTACAGGAAGCAGACACAAACAAAGAAAGGGAAGGTCATACCTGCTCAGTATTTCCAGTCCAGCACACTCTGGCAAACACTGAACAGTTCTAGAAAACAAATTGTAAATATAAGCATTGTTAATGCTTACAAGGCTGTTACAAAAATAATGAATGCATACGTATCTGCTTCTGACAGATATGCTGAGCACAGGAATATTCCCTATTGTTCACTTTCACAAACATTTTGTCAATTCTGGTTAAAATGCATTACACAGTGTATCTTACAAGAGTACTTCAAAGCTAAGGGTGGCTTTTTTTGAAAATAAGACTACTACACAAGTTCTTTGTGTTTCAGTAAGGACACTGCACTTGATACATTCTATAAAATATATTCTACAAAAATAAGTACTAAGGTAAAGGACACGGTCAGTCTAATGCTCTAATGATCTACTGAATGCATACATTTTCATTAATAACAGTTTGAAATATAAAGGCAACTTATCATAAGTTACAGAAAATTAACAATGCAGCATTTTTAAGGATGTATTATGTGAAGATCTTGACATAGTCCAAGATTTGTCTCTTATATTACCAGAACAGGCTGTTTTGCACTATCATCCAAACAACTTGAATGGAAAAAACAAACAAGAAAACAAACAAACAAAAAAACCCAAACCAACAGATACTATAAATGAAACCTTTTGGCTTTGCTTTTTTTTAAAAAAAAAAAACAAGGGAAAAGTGATAATGAGGTGGAAAGGGAACTCAAGGCATTCTCTACTGCAACTATCTCCTGTTCAAAGCAGAACCAGCTACAGGATCAGACCAGCTTGCTCAGGGCTTTGTTCAGCTGCAACCTGAAAACCTCCAAGGGCAGAAACTTCACAAGCTCTGTGAGCAGCCTGTTCCATTGCTTGCCTGTCCTCATGAGGAAAAAGCTTTCCTTATATACATGGCTATGAACGTTCCCAGCTAGTCAGTCAGCCCCAGTCTGTATTGTTGCAGAGAATACTTTCTTCCCAGGGAAAGACTTCGGATTTGTACCTCCTGAATTTTATGAAGCACCACTCGGCCCACATGGTCTGTTACGGGTCGAGCTCCCCAAACTGATCTTTATCCACTACTGGTCAGTCTTTTCCTTAAACCTTTTCACTAAGCACAGAGGACTGTGAGTCCTTGTTTGTGAGGAGCGAAGTAATAAAGGCATTGACAACATCTGCTGTCTCTAAATCATCTAACCCATTCATCAACACAATGTTTTCTTTGTTCAGCCTTTTATAATCAATATGGGGCTGAAGCTCCTCTTTTCCTTAACATCTCTTGTAAATGTCAGTTCTAGGTGACAGTTCTATGGCTTTCCCAAGGCTATTCCTGCATTTCAAAGAAGTTATGAAGAAGGCATCGAAAAGTTATCTGTGACATCTTCTAACACTCTTCTTGACTGCATCTTGCTGTGTTGTCCATTCAGCAGACATCAAGGAAGTTAAAGACTGCCCCAAGAACTGGGGTTTAATGAAACAGAGAATTCCTCAAGTTGTTTAGCAAAGGCACCATTTGCTCCCTGATTAGATGGCCAGTACCAAGCTCACATTACACCTCTGCTCCTGACCCACAAGTTCTCAGCCACCCATACAACCAAGCTAATCTATGTTTGTCCCAGCAAAACAGAAGTCATCCTGGTATTCCCCTGTTTGTGATGATCCAAATGGTTCACCCAATAATTTTCTCCAAAAGTGATGGATATTTACAGGTATACGAGACAAACCAAAATATTATGGACTGCAAATATACACAGAAGGCAGTTGCCTAAAATAGTTTTATTCAAACCTTCACCCATTCTTACTTTAGTTTCCATGTCTTGTCAATACAACCAGTCTTGCGTTAAAAATCCTTTCTATCCAAAACATCAAGCTTCAGAACTCAGTAAAATTTCTTTCAAATGCCTTACTTTTTGTTCAGGGCTTGTTTTAAAACTAATTTCTGTCTACACACTGTGTTTTAGTAAGAACATGTTTTACACTAAAGCATATCTGAGCTTCTTTAAGGAACAACAGAGACATCATTTACAGATGTTAAGTAGCTTTTCCCTATAGTTTAAGCAGGTTGAAAGAATTAACAACACAGTAAAATGCAGAGGATAAAACCAAACAAAACCAAATAAACCCCACCAAAATTCTTAAATCTTCCTGAAATAGATAATTGAAGTACTCTATTATACATATATTTTGCACAATAACGACTCATATTGCTGTTCTTGCAGTAAAAAACCCTGAATTATAATTTTAGTACATGAGATTCCCAGAGATTGGAAGCAACTACATTTCAGCGTACTTCAACCTGGATCTTGCATAAAGTACCACAGTAATGTTGAATACTCACATAATGGTCATATATTCAATAAGGGCCATCAGAAATAATTTAAGCCTATCAATGAAAGCCTATCTACTGAGCAAAGTATTTTCTCAACATTAGGGTTAAACTTTTCTGTTGTCAAAAGAGTATTCTGTAAGATTACTTGCAAATGATCATTATTCTTTAGAACTGTAAATGTTCTATGTAAGAGCCACTTTGAAATTTTTCTGTAACAAGAGCATCCTAGATCAATGCTATACATTAAGGCATTCAGAAGTACCTCTGCCTGCTTTTCTTTGCTTCTTTTGATTTGTCGCCCAAAGTCTTCAACCTATTAATCAAAATTTAAAAAAAAAAAAAAAAAGGTCAGACATTTCCAACACCAAAACCAGAGAAAAACTTGTCTGAACATGCAATGTGTTAACTCTAGTCTATTACAATTAATTTTGTTTCAGCTTATTTCACAAATAAATAAAATTTTAATTTTCTAGAGACTGTCATGCAAAATTGTTTCTACTGACACTGCTTCTAAATGATGTGAGTTTTCTACAAGTGCATCATGCAGTTGGGGGTAAAAAGCTTAATGGGAGCTATACATCCAGGTCATCCAGCTCTCAATGCTGTCTCCTTAGCAGACACGTATTACAGATCTGCATAGAAACAACTAATCCAATCCTGAAGAACATCTTTACAAGAAGACATATGTGCCAAGGAAAAGCATGACAGTCACAGAGACATTAATACCCATTTGCTCTAAGTCTGCCAACACAAAACCAGCACAAGCACAACTTTTCTGACAACTCTCAATCTCCAGCAGCATGACCACAGTGCACTATATCTGACGCTTGTTTCACCTAGTGGTCAATTTCAAACTGACTGGTACCTTGCTCCTGAAAAAACTCCCAAAACAAACCAACAACAAAATAACCCAAACCAACCCCCCCAAAACACCAATGAACAAACAACACATACCCACCCCCAATTCTTAATTCTTTTCCACTCTTCACTCTTTTTCAATCAACCCATATATGCTAGTCAAATTGGCATGGCAGAGTGAGAGTCAAAACCCCTGGCTATTCTCTGACTACCAAGATGATGGATGTCCTCTATGGCCTTTGGAGTCCCAGCTGTCAAGGACAGCAAGCTTTAGGAAGAAATAAAGGACATAGAGACATCAACCAGATGAAAATGAACTATGAGGCCCAAAGATATCCTCAGACAAGACACAGAGATAAGTAATCCTGAGCGACCCAGTGACTGAGAAACACCCTAATATACAGACATACAGTCTGCTTCTAGGGTGAGCCAAATTACTCCTCCAGTCTTGACCACCATCAATTTCCAGGAACTCAAAAGAAGAAACCTCAATGCTCTGCAGCAAAACAGGTGGTTGACAATTTGAGGAAAGACATGCTAAGGCATGTCTCATCTCTCTGTTAAGAGAGCTGTTCATAATAGTTCAGCCAAGTAGCAATAACCACAGTACACTAAGGATGAACACTATTTCAGAAAGCTCTGCAATTTGCCCTTCTCTGTTATGTTTGCCAGTATACCTCTCCACTTGTAACAGCAGCACTCCTCTGCATATAGAAAGAAATGCTATACTATCAATTATCTTACTAGAGTATCTGTCAGGCAGTCAGAAGTAAAAGTTAAAGGATTTATCACTAGACTACACAGTATCAACTTCCTTTCACCAGCATTCTCTATACAAAGCAGAGGCAGTGTGAGCCACATCCCTCAAGCTAGCAGAAGTACACCAATTACTGCCTGAGCACAAACACAGCTCACTGTTCTGCTGTTCGGGTTTCTTTCTCCTCCTGTAGAAGATCGTTTACCACTAAATGGGTCAAAATCCAGATCTCTCACTGACCGGATACATAACTAGACAGCAGACACAGCTGAGCAGGGGAAAGTGAGCTCATCTCTTTTTACGCAGAAATGGCTAACAATCTTAAACTGCTCTTTCTTTAGGCTACACAACACAGATTTAATATTTTTCAACTGCAGACAAAAGTTTCCTTAATCCTTTGGAATAGATATTGTTTTCTTAGAAACCCTGGAATAGCTTCTCCCTCCCTATGCTTCAAAAGATCCAACCATTTCACTCTGTAAGCATTAATGTGTAACTAAAATTTGGCCACAACTTGCCCAGCATTCCTGACATTTTGACTATTCTGAGCTAAAGTCTTAACAGCATGAAATTACTTCTATCACCAGCTTGGTGGTGTGGGAATAGATGCTATCCACACCGCTAAGGCATTGAGGTTGCATTGGCTAGGAAAGCAAAGGGGGCAAAACAGGACAAGTCATGTTCTGGGCTGAGCCCATGGGGATACTACAAGAAAGAAATGGATGCCGTCCACAGCCTCTGCTACTGTGGTTCTGAGAAACAGGCTCCCAATGGCAACAAAGGTTACACTGCAAATGAAAACTATGCTTAAGGACTGGACACTCCAAAAATGGCACATTAATGGAGCTGCTAAAACACAAAGGTGGAAATGATGAAACCAGAGACTGTTCTCAATACAGAACAAAACATTGCAATACAAGAAAAAGGGTAAATTAGAGACTACATGGAAATGTATCGACTCTGCTGCAGCACTAAAGGGAAAAATAGAGTTAAACAGCCATTACAGTCAGCATGTTATGACCTTCTTGTTGTCCTCTTTCATTCTTTTTCAAAAGAACCTTGCACTATACTAAGACATCAAGCCCTGTGAGAAAGTCTACAAATAGCAGCAAAACCAAAAGAGAGACTGCAATAAAGCAATACCTTTATAAAGACATTTTAATATTTGATTCTCTTTGTTAAGACAGATAACATATAAGCAATTTATCAGACTGGTTGGTAGCTTATTCTGTCAGTTTATGTGGACCACTATACACCAGTGCAAATAAGTCACTATAAAGTACTCTGGAGTAGACAGGCATCTATCATTGTATATAAATATTCACCATAAGGGTATTACTATAAAGCCCTTAATACTGCTGAAAATGCAGTTTTTACAAGTAACTGGTTACAACACAATACTCTCCTGTGGCTCATGAACAACAGCTCTGCAGCAGATGCATGACCCTGCTCTCCAGCCACCCACTGACTTCCAGTAACGCTCATCTGGACCACCTGCTTGTACTAAAAATAGCATTGATGTAGGGCCTACCTAAAATACCCTTGTGAGGCAACGTAGGAAGAATAACTCTCAACTTTTTAACGTGGCTGCTCCTTCTACTTTTCCTGTCCTTCTTTTCCCCAAATGACAATAACTCATCTTCCGAGGAAAGAAAAGCTTTTCGTAAGCCAAACAGAGCACAGTGATGCCCTTTAAAGCAATTACGCTAATCCATAAAACCGTGAAGGTCAGTCGCTTCATAAAAAATTCAAGCGCGTTAACTGACCCCATTCACATCTTCCTCATTCTCTCACAGCAGCAGCTTCTCTTCCCTTTCCCTGACCGCAACCTCCTCCCCTCAAGTCGCCCTACGGCTGCAGACGATCACACCGCAGGCAGAGCTCGCCACCCCGCCATGAGCAGCGAAGACCTAGCGGGAAGACGGAGGGAAAGGAGAGCGAGAAGGTGGGTGTTTCAACTCGGGACCACATCTCCAGCCTGACCCAGCACCAGGTAACCATGGCGGGAGAAAAGAGCCCCAACCAGGGGGTCCCACCTGCCCTATCTCCTCCTCTTCCTCCTTCCCTCCCGCCGCAACAGTCCCCGCCCTTCCCCAGTTCCCGGTCACCTGCTTCCCCCTCCCTTGCCCTCCCGGCCCGGCTGCGGGGCGCTGGTCCCTGTCCCGCTTTCCCGATGTCCCCAGCCGGGCCGGCACCCACCCGGCGGTGAGGTCCTGCTGGACGCTCAGCAGCCGCTCCCGCAGCGTCTCCAACATCGTCCCGACCTGCCTCAGCCGCTGAGGCCGCGCGGGAGGCGCCGGGCAGGGGCAGCCGCCGCCGAGGAGGCCGAGGCGGAGGAGCGGGAGCCGCCGCCAGCGTTGTTGCTGCTGCGGAGCCGAGCCACTACTCGCTCCTACAAGACGGACAGATAAGTCGTAGCCTGCGGC